>JBBPTO010001212.1:0-17488 GCA_038094155.1 Pulveroboletus cf. aberrans | reverse complement strand
TCGGATGTGAAAGTTCTACAGAGTTCAATAAACCGATGAGAAGTCAACGTAACAAATCATACCTCCGACCAACGAAGAGGCAGCGACAGCGCAAAATGCATTGCCAATTCCGAGGATAAAACGAGCGGCGACAAACACCATGACTATGGGACCAAGATGAAGAATGATTAAGAGTTTTAGGACCCTGATCGCTTACAATCCGGCGCAGCTCCTTGAAGAACGCTACCAATGATCGAGATGATCCCTCCGAGAAATATGGGGCACCGCCTCCCAATATTATCGACGAGAAAAGGTGCAAATGGAATGGCAACAACGGTACCCAATGCATACATGGAAATCATGAGGCCCAATGAAGCAGAGTGAGGATGATGAAAGTCTGTTCTTCCAGTCAATGCTTTAAGACACCGGTTGCGAGTAGCTGCAAGCTTACATTCGAGCCATGAGGGCACAGCCTGCAAGCTGCTGATCATGGCGGCATCGAAGCTTCAACCGTGTCAGTAATTTACAATCGCTGGCATCTAAATAAAAAACTTGCCCACAAGCGATATCCACTCCAAGACATGCTGGGAACATGAAGAGGTAAAGAAGTCGAAGGTTGGGTTTACTGTACCATGGGACCTCGTCTCGCTGTGCGAGCTGAGAGACCATTGGCACTGCATCGCTACTTGGCAATGGAACATAACCACCCCGCCCATCTCTTCGGGAACCCATTTCGACAGCACGAGGATCACAGTTCGATGACTTGTTAGGGAGTACCTTAGTCTGAGATGCACACGATTGTTGGTGGTACGATGCGACTTGCTCGCTGGTAAAGTAGCACTGGCAGGATGGCCTCGCTGACATTGAGCCTTCCGAATGGGGGTTTCATGCGAACCCGTCCACCATGCGTTATGTGGCCCTTGAGAAGGTAACGTTATATGAATCACATGTAATGGTTATCTGTGGCTTTGGGGCCACTGCTGCAACCCAGTGGCCCTAGGAAAGGTAGGGCGACAGAAACCCATTCCCAGATCGATATCTTACATTCATTTCTTGATTTCATCGTGCGAGAGGCGAGTCCGAGTCCGAATTTGGTTTGTTGCGTGGGAACATGACCATAAAAACGTGGTCACTAGCTTGCAGTTACTTTAGGTCCAGTTCGGGAGCTGCTGTAGCAGCCTACGAGGTAACCGTTTTAAGGCTGCGCGCAATGGCACCACGGGTCGCGTCAAGCGGCCCGGCTTTGGCCGGCTCCTCGTCCTGGTATCGTTCACACGGCGGGAAACTGATTAGTCACCGCCAATATGCCGAAATCCGGACATTCCACTGGCAGTTTGGCTTGGGGAGACTAGACAATTCCTGCCTCTGACTTGGAAACTCGTCACGACGTGCCATGTATAGATTGTACGGCGAAGACACGAGTATCCACGAGAGTTGTGTTATTCCTGGACCGACTCAGGGTCCTTTCGAAGGAGTCGAACCAGGCCGCATCCGAAGCTAGTCGGATCAGCGCACTTCCAAGATCTTCCACGCCGATATCGTGACTATCAGAACATCACGTGCCAGTGGAGATTCGGGCTGTAAACCCACATCTCGGGGGAGGATCGCTATCACACTTGCCCTATTGCACAACGTCAACTCCTCGAGCGGTGTTGTCGCGGCCCCAGTCATGTCCTGTAGTCTCATGTGTGTCTTGTCTGAGCGCTGTCCCTGGATGAACAGCGAACCGCATTTTGGGGTAACGAGGAGAAAAGATGGGGTTACGCATTCAAAGCGACGGACGAACCTCGGTCATCCCTGCTCGCCACCAACCGGTTTTCGAAGACAATCCTCCGCGGAACTACCTTGCGTGCTGGTTTCTCCCTGTTCAAGCAGGAGCCCGACCTCTGAACACCGAAATCCATCCTGATCGTCATTATGTACTGTGTGTGAGATGCGCCAACCGATGCACTCAAAGTGAGCACACTATGGAAGGTGGGAACAAATATATCAAGAACGAGGTTATGTACATGCGAGGTGACTACTTATATACTATGAAACATGAGGTATGACTAAGCTATGATATCATTATGACGTCGTCTTCTAGAACGATGTAGAACTTTAATAGAAGATTAATGTGATATGTGAAAGAGTGAAAATGTGAAATGGAAACTGGTTCTGACACTGTGCAGTCCAAGGCATCATCGAGAGCGCGATAAACTCATGCACCAGAAGAGAATATCACACTTACTACAGAACGTCAGCTCTCCGAGTGTGCATCCCGGGGTTTCTGGGAACATCAAGTAAATGAACGCAACCTGGAGCATTCCGCAGGACGTCTCTCATTACTCGTCCACATGGCCTACAAGAAATTCAGCTTACACGACGTGCCATCTCCAACCTCTATCATCCCAGGGAGGGCTTCGGGTTGAATGCATGAAGCAGACGGACACAACCTGCGGTTTCTATCTCAACGGGATTTATGAACTGGGTGGCGAATCCAGCACCGCAGCATCCTCACCGATGGAGGGTAACACCCATAGCTCGGACATGGAAAAAGGAGAGCTCAATCAAGAACAACCCAGTCCGTTCCGTCATAAAAGGTGGTTCGAGACGGCACACTGTAGGTATGCTTACTGTTGTCCAAGGAAGCGAAGCCTACACTGAACGCAGGCTGACTCAAAAACATGAGACTAGGGCATCTAATGGGAGCAATAAGTAGAGTGTTTCAGTGAATTTTTGCACTCACGCGAGCACTGCGTATGCAGATATCTCTTTTTCTATGAGCGAATACCTACAGCTCAAGTACACAAAACCGGATGGCCAGACGGAGGAGAGTCGAGATGATGATTCGATTTCGCATGCCTCGGCCCTTGGGATGAGAACACTTCCTTCTTGTTCATCCGGACGGCCTTCATCTCTAATTCCAGCGTCTGCTCGACAGATCTGAGCATACTTCGCCTCCGAATCTTCGTCTCAGTGTATGGAGCGGGGTCAAACCACATTCAATTCTATGTACACTGTAAATCGATCCTGATTCAATTGACTGATCCATGAAGCTTTTACGCGTACGAACAGCGTCCTTATACGTCTGGCATTGCTCGACCTACAACCTCACCACCGACCACTGCATCCGCTGGTACATTAACCCACCCCCCCTTTCCGCCAGACCTAGTTTCGCTTCCACCCTCACCTTTCCCTTTGTAAATATTTCACCATCCCACATGGCACTCCAGGATTCGGGACAGTGGTGAAACATGTCATATTTTCTGCCCGAGATCACTACGTGGGAAATGCCTTTCTGCGAGTCCGCCACTTGTTCACCACAAATCACCGACCCAGGCAGAGGGGACAAGAGGCCCGCCAGGGCTTTCGCCAAATGAAATTGATTTCCCTCCGAGAATAAATGAAAGAAGTTGGATGCGTAGATCACGGAACATCGGCCAGTGAGCGGATTCAGCGACGTCAACGTGGACAATTCCGGTTTTTCTGTCTCAGGCGGCACCTCGAATGGAGGGACGATTTGCAACATGTTGGGATCGAATGCGTCCCCGGGCACAAAGTTGATCGGATAGGTTGCTGGCGTCGTATTGAAGAGTGCATGGCCCATGTCAAAGAACTCTGGAAAGACATCAGTTTCACTCGACGTGACGCAAAATCGTGGTTTCATTTACCTCTCTTCAAGTCAGTAGTCACGACGTTTCCGAGTGGAAAACCATCCGCTACAGCTTTCCTGGCATCCACACCAACTAGGGGAGCAACATCAATATCTTAAACGTCGAAGGGAATGAAGGCTCGGTAAAGATCCGGCGCGTAACTCACAGCAGCAACCAATGTCTAGCAGGATCTCGTTCGGGCGTTCCTGGCCAAGTTTAATGATACTCCTGTACTCTGGTAGTGTCTCGATCTCCAACCTGAATGGACATTAACATTTCAGACGACCGAGGGTAGAAGAAACTTGCCGCAAGAACATGAACGACCTGATGCATGGATAAGGAAATATCTACAGCGAAATCGCATTCATGCAAGTTACCTCAGTGGGCGTGCTGGGAACAATAACATGCTACTGACCTTGTATGCCTTTTCCTGTACGCCCAGGATGTGAATTCTAAGGTCGTTGTCGTCGCGAATTCCGGTCTCTGCTTTGAAGAAGGTCGCCTGCTCTGCAGAGAGCTCATACCCTGTTGCAAGAGGTTCTGTGCCGGGCATTACAAACACCACTTTCGGATCCTTGGCTCCTAGCTGCCCTGTGAGGCCTTTATCGTGCATTGCTGAGTGTATGGTGTGTCCAATGTTAAGCGGTGAGTGGTGAGCCTCCAGTTTTATATGTCATATTCACCAGCGCAAGGCGAATTGATAGTATGCCGATTGATCGGTCGCATCGCAACCATTATCCGGTCCCTCGCTTCTGATTCAACATTGCTGACAAGAGTTCCTCCAGTGGTTAAAGAATGACTGCATAGCGTGAGGGAGATTTCATACCCGTTCCTGTGAGATGATTACTCACTGAAAATATGAAGTGATAATCGGAAGTAGCTGCCTTACTCACGAAGTGTCTGAGGTATGGGGTTGCTCCTATGATATGTGACTTTGTCCTCTTCGGATGTCATAGTTGCTTCAACTCTGGCCACAGCTGGAAGACATCCGTCGTGCTGAGGGGATCACATTACCATAGGCATGCTCAATTCTTATGTCAGTTCACCAGGTCAGGCAGTGCGACTCAGCCGAAGTAAGCGAGACCGTTGGAGCGGTAGAAGTTACGAGATGAGCAAAGCCAAAAACGGTTTGGTCCCCGACTACGCAGCCGCGGCAGGCCGGGATAAAGTAACATTTGTGGCTAATTCGGTCCGGGCGGTGGCGGTTGAGTGAACCTGTTGAGTCCAGTTGTTGCGGCAGTGTGCAAAGCATTTCCCCCAAGTGTTCCATATCGCATGAGAAAGTAAGTCAATTGATATCGAACAGGCCGTTGAGGCTTTCTCCCTGTTGACTGAAAGATCGGATTTTTCTCTAGAGTATAAACTAGCCGGTCGAAGGTCATCCGTGACACTCTTTGAAATTAAGCAAAGTCAGTGTTCAATCAATGTTGAACTGGACTACATGTACAACCTAAATTCGTGTCGAAAATCTCTATTTGGCCAGCTTAAAGCAATGTGAAAGAACTCATGGCATTTCTCGATCTGATTATAGTTGCCTCGTGAATTGTCAGATGTGAGTGCGGCAACGTGAGAAATATCGTGCTTGAGTTGGCAAAGAGTCCCAAGTCGTCGATTTTGGCTCAAGCCCTCGTCTTCAGATAAATGATCATCTTCTTGACTGTGTTGCCGGCTTGTGAGGAGGGTCTGATATGCTATAGCACAGGTTGTTAAGAACTGCGAAGACCTTAACCTATTGTTGCTCATAGAGACCGCAGAGATGTTGGCTGAAGAAGCAGCCGAAGGCCGGGAGCCGTGGAGGCCGTCGGCAATCGGTAGGGTGATGGTGGGGATTACGCCATTCTCGCACATTTCTCAGCTCGGTTAAGATCGGCTAAGTCACACTGACCTGACCTGGTGAACTGACCAAAGAATTGAGCATGCCTCTTAACAAAGCTTGACTTTGTAAGCCTACGACTCCCCACCCGAAATTGACAACCACAGACGAACCATGTTTTATCGCAGGCCAGGACACGTAACACGCCAGTCTAGCCCTGTCGAAACTGAGTGACAGTACAACCGGAACATCGAGCGTCTTCCTACAAGCCAGAGATCCTTCGAATCCTCCAGTGTATTCCTGAAGTCTGTATAGGTATCGCACCTGCTCTGAGCATGTCTGTCATCATTTCACGCAAAGGGACATGAGGAAGTGTTTGCTTACGGAGCCAACTGGTTCATGAAAGCGTCTCCCCGATGTCCATTCTCGTGGCTCTTCTTCGGAATGTCTTGCTTCCGAGCGACGCAACGCACGGCAAGAATCCAGGGCGTTGATGCTCACCTTGTCCGACCCGTCCTTGATGTTCAAGTCGTCCATGGTGTTTCAAGGAACTTTGAGGTGGTAACGTGGGCCGAACTATCCAAAAGACTCTGTCTGGAAAAGGTTCGGTCGACATTCTTTTCATGCCGAGTACACACGGGGTTTTGTAAATCCACTGGAGGGAACGACGTTGACCGTGTAGTCACCTCCGCCCTAAAGAGTGAGCGGGATATTAAACAGAAGAAGCTGGACATAGCGCGCGTGACCCTTCATGATGAGGTTGAAGCAACTAAATTTGACAGTCGGCCACGCACTACAACGCGGCGCTCCGTCATAGATGTCCGTGATTTTAGATATGACCCGACGGGAGAGTGAAGATAGAGAGTGCTCGTACGTTGCATACAGACTAACCGGTTCAGACAACGTCCTAAGCGCTTCGTTGGTGATGTCATCCGGGCCCTGAGCGGCACACTGACGGTGCGATACTTGCCCTTTCTCTCACCCTTGTTCTCTTGCGTCCCCCGTCTCGGAAAATACTGTGGAATGAGCATGTCATAACTCTACCCGTGGTGTAAAACACCTCATTGATGTAGAACACACGTAGATGCGACCGAAGGAGTTCCAGGATGTCAAGGATGATGTCGTTGGTGTGGCAGAACCACCAGGCTTCGCGCCGTTTAGCGCGGTGCAGACCACCGGTCCAGTTGATGGCGACATCGAGTATCTGGACGCGAGTACATGCGCTTGAGGACGAACTCGACATGCATACCTATCAGCCCTCCGACATATTTGAACAAACCTTTGAATGTGGTGTAGTCCCAGGCCATGAAGGCCTGGAAATGATGAGCGAATGAATACGGGAGGGTCAGATCGGCAACTCACATCGTGTGCCATCGCAGGTCAGCTCCTCTGTCGTGTTAGGTGTCACGCGACACAGAAAATGGATGTACTAGCTGATATGGAAGGCGGTCATTGACGCCGGAATTTAGGATTTGTATCTCGTAGAGCTTGCCATAGGCAGAGACGAGGTAGTGCGAGACGCGCATTCGGTGGGCTTCGCGGGACCACTGAGGCCCTATGTGTATCCGATGTCTGTTTCTCAGGAAGGACGCAGCCGTAATGACACATGTCTACGACTGACTCCATCGATTTGTGCAGTTGCTCTGAGGACTCTGGCCACAAACAACAAACGAGCTTCGAGAATAGTACACGGCTGTGCCTAGCAGACTCTGTCGAGGAAATGACGCCCAACGTGGGACTGCATGGAAATGAATAAACCCCGATGGGTTCCTGGCTGGAAGTGCGGCATGTTGGTTTCAAGCCGAGACACGTTACTCCCCTTTACTCATCTAGCTACCTACCAACTCCCTTGGGTATCGGTAGCCCCATGATACGAGCTTTTTCAGGCTCGAAACCTCAGCCATCCCTGTTCCGTATCGCACACCCCAAGTCCAGCTCAACCCAGCTACGAAGATGCAGCGCGGCTGACCAAATGATCATCTAAACAAGTCTTTGTTGCTAAACAGCATCGACTATGCGTTTTCGGGTCGTCGCGGGATGTCGCGGTCCTGCAGAAATCCATGTCCAGCCATGAAGATGCAAAGTGGTTGACACGTTGACCATCCACAGACAGTCTTCGCAATCAAGCAATCTCGGGTTTGCTCTCACAAATCGTCACAAGCGATTTGCCACACTCATCCGGATCCCGCTCCCTTCCCTCTCCTGTGCATGTTGTATCGCACACCTTGACGGTCACTGCGAGTCTAGCTCCAATCCTTGCAAGTACGCGTGTCATCCTGTTGCGCGTACTACCCGCACGACGTGCCACCCATTTGAAGAGTGCGGATCTAGGGATGGATCAGACAAATATCGATCCATCTCGGTGTCTGGGATCGACGTTGTCAATCTCCAGTCAGTGTTATACACCATAAATTGGTCCTGGTTCAATTGACTGATCACATGAATTCGAAAGCCATTACACGTACGAAAACTTGAAATCTCGACACGCCCACTAGGTTGGAGGCTCAATCTACAATCTCACTACCGACCACTGCATCCGCTGGTCTGTGAATTCACCTCTTTCCACCTGGCGTAGTTTCGCATCCACCCTCACCTTGCCCTTTGCAAAAACTTCGCCATCCCATAGAGCGCTCCAGGATTCGGGACAATGGTGATGCATGTCGTATTTTCTGCCCGAAATCACCCCATGGGAAATGCCTTTCTGCAAACCCGCCACCTGTTCGCCACAAATCGTCGAACCAGGTAGGGGAGACAAGAGGCCCGCCAGGGCCTTCGCCAAATGGAGTTGATTTTCCTCCGAGAACAAATGAAAAAGTTTGGACGCGAAGATCACGGAACAACGGCCGGCAAGTGGGTTCAGCGACGTCAATACAGACAATTCCGGTTTTCCCGTCTCGGGTGGCTCCTCGAATGGAAGGACGATTTGCAACATGTCGGGATCGAATGCATCCCCAGGGACGAACTTGATCGGATAAGTTGCTGGCGTTGTATTGAAGAGGACATGGCCCAAGTCAAAGAATTCTGGAAGAACATCAGTTTCACTCGACATGGTGCGAAATCATGGTTTCATTTACCTCTCTTCAAGTCAGTGGTCACGACGTTTCTGAGTGGGAAACCATCTGCCACAGCTTTCCTGGCATCCACACCAACTAAGAGAATTATATTAATATCATGGATGTTTGAGGGAACGGAGGCTCCGCGACGATCCAGCGCATTACTCACAGCAACAACCAATGTCTAGTAGGACCTCATTCGGGCGCTCCTGACCAAGTTTAATGACCCTTCGGTACTCTGGCAGTGTCGAAATCCCCAACCTGCATGGAAATTGCAACATTTCGGATGACCCAGAGTAGGAGAAACGTACCGGAGGAATGTGAACCGCCTGATACACGGATAAGGAAATATCTATATTGAAATCGCGTTTCCCGGCGGGCGTGCCGGGAACAATACCACACTACTAACCTTGTATGCCCTCTTTTGTACGCCCAGAATATGAATTTTAAGGTCGTCGTCGTCGTAAATTCCGGTCTCTGCTTTAAAGAAGGCCGCCTGCTTTGTAGAGAGCTCATACCCTGCTGCAAGGGGTGAGTCTATGACAGGCGGTGTCGACGTCACCTTCATACCATCAGTTCCTACTTGTCCTGTGAGGTCGTCCATTGTTGAGTGCATGGTGCGTCTGACGTTGAGCCCCTAGTTTTTATACGTTACTTATAAGATCTCCCACAGCCGCAAGGTGAATTGATAACATCCCGATTGATCAGCCGGGTCGCGGTCATTGTCCGGTCCCTCATTCCTGACTCAACATCACTGACAGGAGTTCATACGTGGAATTTTCACATCCGAATTCGTTCCTGTGAGATGATTGCTGACCGAAAGCAGCTGCCTCACTCACGAAGTTTCTGGATCCAACAGGGGTTGCTCAGACGACATGTAACTTGGTACTCATCAGAGGTTATAGTTCGTCTCCGGCCCCGACTCATCTGGCATGCCGAGGGGATCGCACTCCCTTGACAAAGCTTGATTTCGTACGACTACGACTCCCTGCGTGAAATCGACAAGAAGTTTTATCGCAGGCTAAGACATACAATGCGTAACATACCAGTCTAGCATTAAAACTGGTGCCACAGAACATCGAGCATTTCCCTACAAGTCAGAGATCCCTCGAATCCTCCGGCGTATCATGCAGATATCGCGCCGACCCCACTACAACACGGCGCTCTGGCAATAGATCCTGGATATGGTCGAACACGGAGAGTGAGGATCGAGACTCTGCTCGTACGTTGCATGCACGCTAACCCGTTCAAACACCGACCTAGGCGCTTCGTCAGTGGTGCTATCCCTGAGCGGTACGCTGACGGTGCGATGGTTACCCTTTTTCACACTCTTGTCCTCCTGGGTCCTCGTCCCTGGAAATACCCACCAAACTCGTGGAGTGAACACGCCATGACCCAATTCATGGCATAAAACGCCGCCTTGACGGTCTCCATGATAAGAGTCGACGTCAGGGTACAGCACGCGTAGACAGGACCTACCGAGGACTTCGTCGTCCATATAGCAGAAACTCAAAGATCCATGCTTTTCAGCGCAGTGCAGACCATGGCCCAGTTGATGGCGATGTCGGCCAACCCAGATGTGACGTGGTGCACGGCGGCTGTACGGATGTGAGTATATGCACTCGTAACATACTCGGTGTGCACACCTATCGACCCTCAAACAGGCCTTGGAATGCGGGGCAGTCTTGTGCCATCATAGGTCAGCTGCTCCGGCACGTCTTGCATCATGCGATGACGTATTCAGTGGTGTAGAAGGCAGTCATCGACTCTGCACCTGGGCCCGAGACACTAGAGAGGAAGGCATGAGCACACATGGAGTAGAAGGTTAAAACTTCGCACCAGAAATTGTATCGTTGAGCACGCCGTATGCAGAGACGAGGGTGTGCATTCCCTGGGCTTCGGACGAGGCCCTATGTGTATGTGCCAACGAGCTCGGAGAAAAGAAGATTGCTTGGGGACGCACAGTCATTCACGGGGAACCCAAGGGAACAAACGAACTTTGAGAGAACTATGAGGCTGCAGCACGGCACGAAGTTTGAGTCTGACTCTGCGGCGCAACTCCGAGCGGATGAGCGTGGGGACTTCGGCACTTCCCTCTTCCACCTCAGGCTCGACATGCTCCTCTGCCGCATCCTCTCCCCTCCACCTCGCTCCTTCAGGACAGTGGGGGTAGCGGTAGCCCTCTCACGAGAGTTTTGAGTCCAGGCTCGAAACTGCACTCCCTTCCTTGTCCCGTATTAGATGCCCCAAGTCTGGCTTCAATCATCAGAGATGTCGGAGGCTGAAACAGGTCCAACCGTCTGGGTAGGCGACCCCTCTCCACAGTTGCGCTCCGTGTTCTGTTGGACCCCCCATATGTAGCGCGTACCATAGTCAGGGTGGCAGGGATGACGCCTACAATCAAAGTATAGATACATTGGCTTGAAGTAGACACAATCGTCGATCAGAAAGCTCAGTAAGCGAAACGTAGTGTCTGAGTCCAACGCTACAGAAAACCAAAGCCTATTGAATCTCGACCATGTCCAAGTTCTCTATCAACTCATTCAGCGAAACGTTACTGCGAAGTTGTACCATGATCAAACACTCCGCCGCGACCCGCCTGTACTGGGTATCTGACACGGCCTTGAGCAATAGCGCCCCGAACGGCTGCCGGAGAAGAGCGACCAGTTCGAGTGCGCGTGTCATCCTGTTGCGCGTACCACCCGCACGACGTGCCACCCGTTTGAAAAGAGTACGGACCCAGGGATGGATCAGACAGAGCTCACGATCATCCACCGTCAGATCGTCCGACGTCTTGATTTCGATATCGAAGAATAACGAGGTCGTAGCATGGTATACAGACGCGTTTGTCACGGGGTCGGGACCTGACATACAGATGAGCTCATCAAGAGAACAGAAGATGGCAGGGAGTCGAATGAGACCGGCAGAGAGTGTGGGTACAGGGTGTTGAAACTTGGTATTCGCTTTCAGCTCTTTTATTACATAACCAAGGTTCTAGATCATGATTGTATAATCATCGATCATTTCCACTCTTATATTGTTTCATCATTCACTATAGAAACGAGATACTTATGCCATTGGCTAGTATCTATATCCTACCGATATCTTCGGTCATTCAGTCATGTTCCATGACTCATTCCTATCCATATATGATAGAGATCTATACAGGTACAAACAGTCCTGTAAAGTATTTAGGGAGAGCTCCCTCATGGTCGCTCTCCAGTTAGAATTCCATCCGACTCAGACAGTCAAGTCGAGTCCCCTCCTTCTGTCTTACCTCTAGACCCTCTATCTTGCGATACTCCATTTACCCTTGGTGAGTTCTTCCACCAAGGTCCATAACCTTTCCTCTCCCTATCAGTCCCTTGACTGGTAGGACCGTCCGCTACCTCGGAGGACGAGATAAAGAGATCTTTGCATCTCTTTAGGTTATGAGCCCCGCCTAAAGGTACCTCGACGTACTTTGTGCACATCCCTGTCGCATACCTTTGGCGCTATGAATGGCAGTATTGCTGCAGTTTTCTCCAGATTATTTTTATATCTGGGAAACGCCATGCACTTGGTGCTTAACCATCCCATTGCTTATAGCTTTGGAGGCTCATTCTTCATTCCGTTTCCTGGTGGAAACATCATCATTCATGTCTTGGATGGTTCATTTTCTCTGATCATGAATCAACGAACTCACGATGTCATTACTTCCTTGACGGTTACAGTCAATACTAGGATTGTACCTCAAGAGGTTCGTAACCCTCCTCCGAACCCTCCACCACCTTCGGAGAGACCATCCTCATCATCCCATTCATCCCATCCATCTCGTCCTCCCCTTGTAACTCCGATACCCTCCGTACATCGGAGAGACGCTTCTACCTCTATATCGGATTACACTCCTGCTCCTCCTTGTCCTGAGGAACCGAATTGCCTACGTCGCATTATACGTGACGAAGAACATAACATCTCAACTCGAGATCATCTCCCTTGTGCCTTCTGTGAGCGACATCTGGAACTAGGACAGACCTGTATAGGAAGATCTGGTTCACACCATTTTGAGGTCGTTCGAATAGGAAATACGATCGAAAGACGCCACCATCATAGGAGAGAACAGAACGTCTGGGAATTACCCCTTCCTGGTTCTATTACTGGATCTCAGGGATCCTACCACACCACGGAACCAGAGATTGAAGAAGACGCTCGTTTCATCCACTCTCCTCGTCATATTCGACCACCAGGATTCATTACTCCTGATCCTGAGACCCCTTCCTCACCACTTCCTCAACCGCCTTCCTATTCCCCTCGTCGCCTTCCAGATTACGTCCCTAGAGACGTTCCCACAGATCCTTTAGAAGGAATACCTTTTCGCACACCTACTCCTGCCCTCGAAGCTCGATTCACTCCTGATGAATTACAGCACCTTCGAAGACGCATTGTGGACGAAGTTGGAATCATCTACAGTGATGATATCATTGGAGGACGGATCAACCAGGGAAGCAGTGTTCCAAGAACCAATGCCCCTTCCGTCGAAGAAGATTCGCCACGAGCTAGATCTTCTCCAGGAAACCGACATCCCCTTCCTGGAAACAGCCGACATCCCGCCTTATAAAGTTCACTCCAACTGCCCCCGCATCGTTGATCCTTTCGAGATCACTACTGCGGAGACTATCACGGCAGATCAGAGTATCCTCCCCTGCTCCTTCATGTACAAAGACGAGACCCTCTTCTCTGCCTACAGTGGTGCCGGTTGGGCTTTCCCTTCCGAGACATACAACTCCACTCCGTCTGCATATGTACATTTTCAGGGTTTTGAGGTCCTAAGGCGAGATTTCTTTCCTCCAATCACCACTCGTCCATTTAACCCAAACGATCCTTATCGTTCTGGAGACCCTCACGCTAGACTCAGAGAATCCTTACTCACTGCCAACACATACTTCGATGTATGGGGTTGGTATCATCCTCATCGCTTCCACAATCCTCCTGGATACACTGTTAGAAAGTGGAATGCAGAATTCGACAAAGAGCACCGCCAAATCTGGCGTAACTCACCAGAATCTAAGCCCTTTAAAAGGCTTCAGAAACTGTTGAAGAAACATCGTCTCCCTGAAGACGATGACCTTCTTTATGAGTTTATGGCTGGTCGATATGAGGTCACGAGGACTTATTCTCTTCGTAGAAAATTCTTGAGTCAGAAAAAGCGTAAGAGATGTGCGCAGAATCAAAGGTACAAGAATAGGCATATTCCCTTATAAGCACGGACATTATTTCCTGGATGTATATATGGGATAGATTGATAAAGGATGATTTCTTGATGAATGGTGATTTAAACTTCCACTGGAAACGATGCTGAAAAATCTTGTTCCACAGATATGGCCACTACTATTCCTGCTGTCGCTGATATCAAGATTGAAAGCGCGATTATTACTCGCATTCCCATCCTGGAAGGACAGAGTAACTACTCCATCTGGTCTGCCCGAATCCGATCTATCTTCAATACAATCGGATGCGGAGGTTTCTTTGATGGAACTCTTGCTACCACTAGCAATATTGCTACCGGAGACATTGACTCCTGGAAGCAATCAGATCAGAAAGTCCTCGGATACCTAGCTTTTACAATCAATGACACCATCATCGACGCAGTACTCCCCTCTTCTCATCAATCCTTCACTTCTGGTACTGGCGCTACCCAAGTCACCCACTTCCGCTCTATGACCTATCAGTTATGGTCAACTCTCAGAGAACGCTTTGCCTCTCGAGGAATTGCTGGGCAATTCTACTTCTTGCATAACGTCTTTCGCCTCCGCATTAGACCTTCTCATGCCACGGAAGACATCAACCAAATGATCTCACATTATCAAAATATGCAGAACGCTGGTTTGATTCTACCTGAATCACTTCGTGCCATGATTATGCTTGCCCAACTTCCTGACGACTTCGACTCCCTTCGCTCCACTTTGATCCATGTTACGGATCCAAAGGACTTCACTCTCCAGAATGTCCAACAGGCTATACTTCGAGAAATCGACATCAGATCCTCGAAAGGACGTTCCTTATCCTCCCGCTTAAGCGGAGACCCCTCTTCCTCTGTTCACAGAACCAATGTGATTCGCAGTGGTCCTCCACGAGAAAATCGTTGGAAGAACCAAAAGAAGGACAATCGTCCTGACCACTCTTCACAACCTTCCAATTTGAATCCTTCGAAACGGAAGAGACCCTCGAAACAAGGAAAGAGAGACTGGTATGAACATCGCCAGTCATATAAAGGAAAAGGAAAACAGCCTGCTAAAGCGAATGAAGTCATGGCAAATGCAATCGTAAGCTTTGATCCGAATCAGTTCACTGAAGCTGATTTCGACCCCATGGTCACTGCTTATGACCCATGTGATCAATTTACCGATCATATGGAGGTTGAAGAAGAACAACGTTCTTTCTCCTCTGAAACAGCAGAAGCTGGATGGGATCATCCTGTCGACACTGACATGGATGATGGTATGGCTGGACCTTCGAATTTATTTCGAAACCGTCGATTCTCTTCCTCACTCTAAGGAGAAATCGACGAGACCCTCAAGAGTGAAGAAGTTGATGAAGAAGAAGACTGAAAAGTTTATTCTCGGTGGTTTGCCATCCGACTCTTTTCTGCCTGGTGCTAGCATCAGAGATCTTCCTATCCCAGAAAAGAAGATCCCTTATACGGATGAGATGGAACCTATTACCTTTGCTACCCTTTCCATCACGCAACATCTTGCTGATTTGAAAGAGACACGTTGTAATCGTAGCCATGAAGGTGTTGTTCCTCTTAAATCTAAACCATTTGGCCTGTATACTGTCGGAACTCCCCTGAGCTCCTTTGAACGTTCTCACTGGATGATTGACAGTGGTTGCACTGATCACATCACTCCTTACCTTGATGATTTCGCACATCTTGGCAAAGGTACCAAACAAGCCTCTGTGGCTAATGGATCGACTGTTGATATGCATGGACCTGGTAAAGTCATTATCCGTCCTGATGGTCTTGATCCTATGGTACTAGAACGTGTTTGGTATGCACCTAAGGCGGCACATCGCCTCCTTTCTGTGCCCACTCTGACCTCTCAAGGTTTCAGATGTGAGATCTCAAACGGCGAAACCTGCATCTGGGACGATCGAGGACATCTGGTCATCCGGGCATCTGCCTCATGTCCAGATAACAATCTTCACTGGTTTCAGTCTGCTTCGATTAAACCGGGAATGATTGCCTCGATGGCAACTAATGATTCATATCATCTTTGGCACCATCGCTTCGGACATTGCTCCAAGAATGCGATGAGACACCTAGGCACTCAGACCTCTGGATGCCCCTCCATATCCATTCCTCCTGATATACCACCTTGCAAAGGCTGCGCTCTAGGAAAAATGTCAGATCGCCCCTTCGGTCTTTCGATCAAGAGAGCTGGTCGCCCCCTTTCCCTATTGCACACTGATTTGATGGGACCTTTTCCTGTTGAATCACACTCTCGTTGCCGCTATGTCCTCACTCTCATTGATGACTACTCTGGCTTTGCACTCCTCCACTTCCTTCGTGAGAAATCTGGTACCGCATCTGCGCTTCAACGCCAGATTGCTTGGCTTGAGAATCAATCTGATTTTCGTGTCACCTCTGTACGTTCAGATCGTGGTGGGGAATACTTAGGGAAGGATGTTCAATCGTTCTTCTCGTCTCGAGGCATCACCCATCAGACCTCTTCCCCTCATACACCACAACAGAATGGACGTGCTGAGAGATTCAATCGTACCATCATGGAAAAAGCAGAAGCCATGCGTCATCAGGCTAGTCTACCTAGAGTCTTCTGGCAAGAAGCTCTAGAGACCTCTCTTCACATCTACAACAGACAGCCAGTGAGACGACATCAGTGGAAAACGCCCATTGAACTCTTCAATGGAGACAAACCAGATGTGTCCTATTTTCGCATCTTTGGTTGCAAGGCTTACGTGTTCATTCCCCCTGAACAACGTCAGGATAAACTCTCAGCAAAAGCTGAAGAGATGACCTTTATTGGATATGAGACCAATACAAAGGGTTGGAGATTCTGGTCGACACAACGTCATCGGATATTCATCTCCACTCATGCCACTTTTGACGAATCAAGTTTCCTTTCTGCTCCCAGAGAGATAGAAGACAAACCGCCCTCGATATCTGAAGACACTGCACCTGACCTTCATGATAACGACCAAGATGAAAGGAATCCGGACCCTCCTCCTCATCATGTCATAATCAACCTTCCTGATCTTCGACCACCTATTCGTCCAAGATCCAGATCACCTTCCTCTCATTCAAGCACCTCCTCATCGTCACCTCCATCTTCATCATCATCCTCTGATTCCAATCCTCGTACACCGCCACCCAAGCGAGACCTACAACGTACTGGACAGAGAGAAACTATTAAGGACAGTCACAGACAGTCCAAACTTCCTCCTCGACCAGAACCACCTCCTGAGTTTCATGCTCGCCCATCTGTGGGATCTAGAGCTACTTTCAGACCTCCAATTCCGGAGAGACGTTCTACTCGAATTGCTCAACCAAGGATTCTTCCTGATAACACTTATGGGAATCGACGTCCTGTTGAAATCGAGAGAGATATTCGTTCTGGTACTGTACCCCTTCAAGAGGAGACTTCTCAACGAGAACCGGTTACACAACCGAGACCTACAAATGAAGAAGAAGACATGGGAACCATGTATGGTAACCGATGGATGAGAATCCATCTGTCTGCCGCTATAAGCGAGAATAACCCCAGACAGTATAAGGATATACTCAAGCTTCCCAAGGATGAACAACGTCAATGGAAAGCTGCTATGAATGAAGAATACCAATCCCTCATGCAACGCAAAGTTTGGGATTTGGTTGATCTACCCAAAGGTCGTCAACCCATCAAAGGGAGATGGGTATATGCAGTTAAAAGCGATGGTCGTAAAAAGGCTCGCTTTGTCGCTAAAGGCTTTACTCAAGTCTTCGGTATCGACTATGAAGAAACCTTCTCACC
>JBBPTO010001211.1:0-17492 GCA_038094155.1 Pulveroboletus cf. aberrans | reverse complement strand
TTGGTACTGGATGATACTAGATGGTTTGCATAGTGATGGTAGGGGAACTACATCCTAATTTGGACATACCCGAATGATATATAGTAAGGAAAACACAAAAAAGAACTATTCGACTCTAAAGGAATGTGTCTGGTGTGCAGGAAAGTGATTCAGTGCGTGGAAATCTGATATCCGATGGACCGGATAGGTATCCTGTACACATGGGTCCGGGTCCAGTACATCAAATTGAAAGAAATCAGTAGACAAATGGTAGATGGATCAAAAACTAACCTTCAGACAACTACTGGATTGACTCGGATCAGGATAGACAGCAGCATGAAGCGGTCTCGGATTGACTAGAGCGCAGGATATGGGTTACAGGATGACCAGGAATGACCAGATGTCACTGTAGGAAACTACACTTTCCTACACTGCTGCTATGTTTATACTTTCTTTTCATGCACCTCCTTCCGAGCCTGTTGTGGCTCATTCTTTACTCATTTCTACCTCATCATCACAGGCGCTCAGGCCTGCATCCATCTCATCCACCGATCCAGATCATGCAGGTCTGGACTGCATTCATACTACCTCATCTATCTCATCCGCCGCTCAGGATCTCGTAGGTCCTGAGTTCATTCCTATTACTTCACTGCTGTCTTTTACATCATGTTCACCTTCCACTGCACCCCTCAATGACAATGCTGTCTTGGCTGTCGATTCTTCAATTTTCACCAAACCTTCTTCTTTCGAATTGCTATCTCCTCCTTCACCCAACCATATCATGGACCTTCCATTGGTCCTGTACATTGATCCGGTGGCCATTGCCTTCTGTGCTCATGCACTGTTGTAGGAGACCATACAGTCCTACAGTGCAATCTCTCATTTTCCCCAGTTCCTGAGTCCTTTCCGAAGCTGATGAAGTCATGTCCGGAGTGTTTCCTCAAGTTCCAAATGCCGTCTGTCCTGTCCCCGGTGTCCGTCCATCCGGCGTTCATAGTATCCGAGTCAGGTGAGTTCCAGCCTTCCTTCTTTTCATATGTAGAGTCTTGGAGAGCAGGCGGGAGTCCACCGGACCTGATCCCCTCAGTCATGTAATAAGTTTCACATTGTCTTTCCCCACATTATCATAGTTCCTGATCATACATCTAACTTTACCTACGTTTCCCCAATATGTATAAAGTCTTGGGTATTCTCAGACTATAAATGTTGTATCTTGGACTTCAGTCCACGTCAAATCCATCACTTTTCAGTCATCTTCTAAAGTCTCAAGGACTCATTTCCTAGTCTCAAGGACTCATTTTCTACCGTTCCTGCTGCCATTCAAGTCAATTCCTGCAAATACCGACCATTCTCATAGTCGGACTTTAGCCCTACCATCACAGGGAAGTCCGGACTCATATTTTCCAGCTCTACAGTTGAGTGGACTTCTTTCTTTTCCTCTCGGACATTGTCCTAGACCCTTGGATCCCTTTTGGGTCGAGTTTTCCGCTCGCACCCAACACTAACTGCTCAGGAAACCCACTCTGGGCTTCCTAGCATCTTTACACTGTTGACCACACCCCCACATCTGCCATACCCTACTGCCCCTTCATCACAGCTTTGTTCTTACCCACCGCTGGTTTGTTCTGACCTGCCATCAATTTCTTCTGTTCCACCATCCGTTTCTTTTGATCTGCCCCTGGTTCTGCCTGTTCACATCTTGGTTCTGCCTTTGATCTGAGCATCTGTGTTCTTGTTTCATCATCCAGTTGTCGTCAATGACATTCCCGACCCTCCTCATTCATATCATGTTGTTTCATCTTTTTCTTTTTCCCCCCTCCTGCAGCACGATGCCCAGGAGGTCATTGATAAAACTCCCTTGCAGAAGGGAAAGGACTTAACAGTCCTTCCATTTACTGCTGATCTGCTCATGGATCCAGATCCCCTCAACCAGATAGGGATTCAATCATTTCTTTTCACAGTTTCTGGTCATGAAAACAGTCATTCGGTAGGCATAGAGGAAGAAAGGTTCAACAAAGAAGACTCTTATTCATTATTCAATAAAACAATTGACTTCATACTGTTCTCATCTATCTCCAATCTGCCACCTTTTGTCAAGATCCCATTCCATTGTACCGACCATCCACCACTCATCCATCTCCATCAATAATACCATTGTACTCATTTCTACCCCAGGTTTCATCCGGTGATCTCTGTTCCACCCTGGTTTTCAATCTGGTGACCTCTCTCATATCAAAAAAAAAAAAAAAAAAACCACATCCTTACAATACTAAAAACACACACTACAGAAAAACAACAAAAATATGAACACAACCATCTCTTACTATAGTGAATATTGTCTTGTTTCATTCTAAAGTCCTTCTCAATTCATACTCTAACTACCTAATTTCTTTCTAACATGCACATCATTCAAAAATGCTCGTTTGCCATTTCAAACCAGACTCAATCTGATATGAACACTTACCATCCAGTCTGCTTACCATCCAGTCCATCCATGTAGGCATAGAAGTGAAAGTTGATCAATGAAGACAAGTTGAGTGAATGCTCACAATCTGGTGTTGTTCAAACTCGTTTCGGATCCGTCTCATTACACTCTTACTTACATTGCATTCTCTCTCTTACTTAGGGACCGGATCGGATTCACACAGATGTGGACACAGATTCAAGAATTAGCACACTCAATGTGACTATCTACAGGAGGAAAGAAAATCTATTCCATGCTAAAACCGTCCCAGATCCTTTGCCAGCCATTGGATCTGCCACAAGACCTATAGCAGTCTAGGTCAGTCATCCTCTCTTCACTGGGAGGCCACCTACTGAAAGCCAGCACTGTACTCTTGAAGACTTCAATGCCATCATCACATGATTACACATCAAGAATATGGGAGGTCACAGGAATATCTGAGATGTGGTGCATACAGTCAAAGATGAATATCACTCATATACAAAAGGTGGTTTGACAGGACTTGGAGAAGATTCTCTGCAATTCTGGGATGTACGTTATTTGTCACCTTCCATGGTAAGTAATGGTGCTAACAAACACATGCAGGCAAATCACAGAACATATCCAACTCTTTTCGCCATTGCAATGGACTACCTTCCAATACAAGCATCAGCTGTCTCTTGTGAACATGTTTTCTCCTCCAGTAAGGAAACTGACACTCTAAGAAGGAATAGAATCAGCCCCATCCTCATGGAGGCACTTCAAATGCTCAAGTATCACTATAAGGTGAGTCGTCTGGACTTTATGTGGCATGTCCCATGAAGATGAACAACCCTGGACATCCCATTAATGCTGGTGGTACCGTGCTACAGGCTGGAGGTATGAGGGACTCTATCAACAAAGTTATTGAAGCTATTGAACATGAGGAATGTATCATTGCAGAACTTATGTAGTATACACAGAACATGCTACATTGTCTGTTCATGTCTTTTCCTTGGAAATGCAAGTGACCTACTTGTTTCTCATGATTACTTGCAAAGGAACTTCAATGTGTATATAACCATAGCATGTCTCTGGCCACAGCCATCCCTGATTTCAACATGTCACTGCAACTCTTCCACCATTGTAAGGAGCTGTCGCTCCTTAGGTCTGTATTCAGTTGTTCTACATCTATTTGACTTTCACTAGGTCATTGTAGAGTCATCAAGCATCCATGTCTATCCATGTCCATCCAGTTCCAGTCCACCCTACTTATATGTACCCATTTCCTTGTATCCATTTCTTTTCAATCTGGTCCATCTACTGGATGGATTCCTACTATATGTATAGTGTACCGGACGCTATGTACCAAATGCTCTGTATTGTGATCCAGTCACCAGATTCACATCTCTTTTCCCTTCTTTATGCTTATTTAGAGTCTCAGGTGTGCCCAGACTATAAAAGTTGTGTTTCGCACACAGCGCTGGACATTCAATTAATCATCTATCACTCACTTGGAGTGGGAGTCTTCAATCCTCATCAATCCAGTCATATCTGGATCTCTCTTCTCTTCTCTTTCTCACTTGATCCTAGAAGAATCAAGTCCTGTGCTTGTCAGCCATGTCTGAAGCATTAGGAGCTCTTCTAGATCAACTACCAAGGAGTCCTGTAAGCCCTGCAGTTGCATTCCCTTGATTCTCTACCTGCAATTCCCCTGGGATGAACCAATCATTCCTTCACTTTCTTTCTTTGTGTTACTGACCTGCTAGTTTCCTATCCAGAGACCTATAGCAGTTTAGGTTGGTCAACCTCTTTTCACCATCCAACTGCCACTTCTTGATCTGATGGAAAGGATATATGGCCAAAGAAGACTCTTGGAAACCTGAGAAAAACCTAAAACATTCAAAGTCCACCCTAATAGAATATAAAAACTGTCACCTGTCCACTTTCCCCTCAACAACACCACCTCCTCAGAAACATGTCTATGTCTTCCCTCTGCAATGTCATCTTTGCTGCTGATGATGTCAAAGAAAACACCATCTCTGTCATTGACTCCCTGTCCACCATCTCCACCTTATAAGAAACTCTCTCTGAGACTTTCACCTTCATCAAACCAACTGACGAAAACCATCCCCCATTCCCTACCTTTGCAGATGCAGGCTGGAAAAGTCTTTCCCCTAACTCCCCTTTCCATACTCCCCTCATGAAGACCCCCAGAAACCCTCCCTCTCATCCTGTTTGTGCCATAGACCTTCTCATCCATGCCCATTGGCTCCAATTCACAACTATTTCCCCTTCTTACATTGCTGAATACTGCGATCACATCTATAATAGGTGCATGGCCATCCCCAACAGCACCCACCTGGATATGGACTCTGCCCTCTACTGTCTTGTTTGTCTTCTATGGCAGATTGGCCATCTCAACTTCCTAAACCATCTCACTGCTATCACAATCTTGCTCAAAGCCAACCTAAAGCTCAACATTCTTGCCCACCAGCTAGAGTTAGGGGAGTTCCTAGCTGACCTTAACTGCTACCTCCTAGAGACCAATGCCCAACATGTGGAACCTTTGCCAGTATCTACCCACACTCCTATCCCCACTCTCACTCCCTCAATCACCATCATCACTTCTCCTACTTCATTCACTCCATCAGTGTCCTCATCTCCATTAGCTAAGGAAGCTATTAGCCTGATTAACCAAGCAGAGCTTCGCCACAGTGAAGATATAGGAGAGATCATCCTCACCCCAAACAACCCTCATCACCCACAGGCCTGCTATCAGTGTCATTGCCTCAGGCATTTTCAGGATTGATGCCCCAACTACCAATGTCCCACCTGCCTCTAGTGAATGCCAGGCCACAACCAGCAGGAATGCCCTCTTTGACACCCTACTCCAAGGCCCTTTCCCTCCTTCTTTTCCATGTCCCATCACTCATTCTCATCATCATCTCAAGAAACTCCACCATCAAGTCCTAGGCATCAACATACTTAACAAACTGTTCATTTCACCCCTCAACATCACTCTATATCCCTACAGACAACCACCAATGAAGCTCCACCCCCAGATAAAAGGGAAGACAACTACCAGTTCAACAATGCCACTATGTCCAACATGACCAGAGAACCCTATGGGGAATATAAAGATTTTTGAAGTACAGTAACTTCAGTTCTACTAAGGGGGTAATGTTATGATTGGCCCCTTTTCACCCATTAATGCTTACATAGGCATGGGTATAAGTCCCAACTTGGACATTTATTTCTTTTCATTGCTGACTACAATATCATGACTCATCACCCATTTCCATTGCATTCTATGTGATTCCACCACTTGCTTCATCAGTGATTCCTTTCACCACATTCTGTTACATTCTATGCTTGCCCTAAACTCCTTTATGTATATAAACCCACATCATCACTCATGTAAACCCTTACCTTTTACCTTTTACCTTCTACTTCTGTCCCAGAATACATTGGTGTTCCCACTCTACAATACAGACCCAAGGGTAGCCTTAAATACCTTCTTACTCATACCAGCTGTAAACTACCCTTAAGTCTTCACTGTCAACCTCATCTAGAGGTCTTCTCGTCCACAACCCTTAAGTGGGAAGTTCTCATCATCTGTTCTCAATAGTAGGCAGACTCCTCATCCACCATTAACTCAGTAGTACCCTTCATCCACCATTAACTCAGCAGCACCCCTCATCACCAAATCTTGCTAGTAGAAAGGCCCTTGAACATCTTGCCTTTATCAAGCATCACCACCCTTATCCATGGTTAAGTCTAAAGCTCCAAATGTTCTACACTGGCCCTCACCAAGGTCAGACATAACAGAATCTTGAGGCAACATTCCCAGTGATTCCACTTGTTAATGTAGGGTCTGAGCTTGCTCTGCTAAGACATTTTGTATGGCCTGAACAAGAATGGATATGGAGGTTGTAGAAGAATGATGAGAATGATCCAATGGATTGAAACTGAAATTTTGAAATCTTGGAATCTTGGAGGATTTGAACCACTGGATGTACATATGTGGATTTGCAGAAAGTGTTTCTGGATCTTCTTGTTGACTAATTAAAGTCTTGGAATTTTCAGAACCAGGATGTGAAGATCCTCAACTTGGTGGAAGATTAGCCCCCTCACTGATGGATTCTAGTTCCATTCTATGAAATCTAAAACTGAAGATTGTAACCTCACCTTCAAAAATGGCAGTATAGAACAGGAATCAGTGTTCATCATCAGTGAAATATATTAAGAGGTGAGTGATATCGCTCCATCAAAATTCATAAAGCCTCTCAGTTATCCTGTAGGCTTGTCCCAAAGTGGTGCCAAAGCATGCAATGAGGATAGAAACAGCATTAAAGAACTCATAAACAAGAACTCTATCTCTCCACAAGGCAGAAGCAGGAGGTATAATGAAATATTTTAAAACATAAAGCCTGCTTGCCCACTATGCCTAGATAGGGCTCATAATCTAACAGGAGAATACAAGGATACTCCTGTTGTGCAGGGCAGAGAAGAGGAAGGTGAGCTAAGGATACTCACCAAGACAGAGGCTAAAGCTCTTGTAACCAAGTTGGGCTAGTCAAAATTGATGAGATCAACCCTTGTGAGCTTCTTAGAAGCTTGATCTTGAGAGAAAATGAATCTCATTATTAAATGCATCACAGCACCTATCACCTTCAAATACATCCAGGAACCTGAATGTACTTGTGTGTGATGTAGCTAGAACAAGGTCAGTGATGTCAAAATGACATCAGAGGATCTGTCATGCTGCTCCATATATTTGAAATAAGTGAAGTTGAGTCTAGGTCGACCCAACATAGCAGTTGTGAAGCTAAGAGTGCTCCAGACTGCATCTAGATCATCATGTGGTCAATTCTAAGTGTAATTAAAATTACACTTTAATTAGGTTTGACTGATGTATCAGTCAAGCCTAATGCTTGTATGTTTGACTCATTCAGTAAGTCAGGCTTCGTACTTGACCCGTTTCTTTAGTAACATGAATAGTGTATAACCACTATGGTCTGCCTGTATTAACAGAGCACAAGACCTAGTGTTTGATTCACAGAATCTCAACAAGCCCCTCAGAGGTTCTGGACAAACCTGAGCCTGTCAAGACAGTTTGGCTTGCCTGGCATGCTTGAACATGAGGAACAATAAGAATAATAAAGTTATGAAAAAACTAACAGAGTCAAGCAACTAGTGAGATGGAAAGGGGCAGTCATAAAGGAAAGAGCTGTGTACCCTAACAACTTACCTAGCAAGATGATGAGGGGTGATGGGAATGAATGATCAGACATCATCCCCTATGTCTCACTGTCAGAGTTCAAAATGAGAAGGTGGCAATGGAGGAGCTGATGAAGGCAAGGCATGTGAAACAGTGACCTTAACCAATTAGCTTAGTGTAAACACATTTAAACCTCAAAACAAGAGTAGAATTTTGCATTCTAATGACAGTATTGCCTGACCAGAAAGGCTCATTGGTTGAGCACACCTCCTAGAAACCCAGTGAAAAGGCACCAATACATTGAAAGAAAGCCTAGGGTTGCACCTGCAACAATCCAGACACATACTTAGCATCAAAAACAGTCTCACAAGGCAGGCATGGGTAACTTCCCACAGGGTACAGAGATTTTACTTAAGCTTTTCGCATGATTTCTGGGGGTAAACCTGTCCCCTTCAGGTCCAGGAATATCACTTGTCCAAAAAAAATAAACTTGAAGTTCTGCTGATTTCCTGTCTTTCACACATATAGTTCACAACAGGTATATAGTTATCAGGGGTCACAAGGGAAACAGGTGTAGAACTCTGTTAATCCTCTCTTACTGAGGTAACCTGTATGTCCTCAGTAAGTCACTGAGGACTAAGTAAGTATGCTTATATAAGCTACCTAATTCGTCTATGTGAAATATATCCAACAGCAGGATGTATATTATATGTATCCTACGGAAGGTCTTACCAACGAGATATTATATTGCAGCCACTCGGCCGGGCAGTGTGAACGACGTCATAGATCTAGATTGACCTATCTTGTCGATAGTGCGAGCCGCGACTTCAGATTACCTTATCGGGCATCAGCGTATTTTGAACAATTTGCTACTGATCGTATTCGAGCACCATGAGTAGCCAATCCCAGTTCGACTACCAATCTGCGTACCCAGTGATCTAAACTACATTCGCCCCTTTCGATCTATAATCAGGCACCTGTTTCAAGTCAGTCTGGATAGGACGCGCGAGCGGCGACACCCCTTTCTTCGTGAGGAATAGGCAAGATGGAGTCACCATCTTCCCCGTAAGCCATGGCTACGACCGACTCGTTCCTGTGTTAACTACCACTACTGGATGTGAGTTCTTTATTCCCCTGGAATCCCTCGTTTTTCTCGTGCTGGAAACTCGTCAACATCATAGTGGTCCGTGATGAATTCCGTGATTAGGTGAGAACAGTTTCACTCACACCTGCAATCTTCTATTCGAAACAAAACGATATGGTGACGGCTCGTGTCACTGTTACCACCAACCAGAGAGTCGGCATTCAATGTTGTTGACAGATTGCCGTGAACGTGTTGAGTGGCAAACATTCATTCTTCGATCACACCGAAGCCAGGTCACATTTTCTAATCTGCAGTAACTCCCTCTATGTAACGAGTCGTTCGACGAGTAGCATGGACACAAACAAAAACAATGCTCCCCCTCAATGCACGCATCGGCAATTGGTATACATTCCACCTCTGCATCTGTGATGCCAACTGACGCACATCGAGTGTTTTCTAAGATATCGTGTGCAATACCTTTCCGCAGCGCAGTCTCGAACATCGCAAGTGATGTCTTGACACTTCTGGCAGACACATCCTCGGTAGTTGTTTTTGCACTTCCCTTGGAGGTCCTGTGTGTTTGCGAAACTGGGTTCACAGTCTGCAGTCAATATGCACTTTAAGCACACTACGTGAGGCAGCGACCACTTGGGCGTACCTTCTTGCCAGCAATAAACTATAGAATCAGGGCCGCAGGTGCTGCGGGGTTCGATCTGCAAGGACTCGGAGATAGGGTTCAAAAAGCAAACGATGGACATACATCGTCGCGTCTGTTCACAGCAGACCGTGACGCGGACACCAAGACAACGGCAGCAGCCAGAGCACGGACGATTCTAACCACGTGCATGGTGAGATGGGCAGGAATATATGGTACTAGAAGCTGAGTAAACAGTTTGAACGTCCAGGTAGACATATATATATACCCATTGTGAGATTTCGATCCCTTTAAAATTGAAATAGTAGTCTGTCACTCGAACACGATGACTGTGTAAGATACTCGGTGCTACTGCTAGGCAACCACTGCGCCCGCACCTAGACATGGTATCATTGGGGTTCACCACGGGTACAGGTCAAACCGCGATGTTGAGATCCGTGCCGGTGCCGCGCACCGTAACTGCGGTGTACAGTGTTTTGGAAGGAGACGGTTTCAAGCGATTGGCAAGTCATGAGAGGCACAGGGAGTCGTGTCAAGCGTACTAACTGGACTTGAATAGGACGACGTGCTAGTGGAACAGGGTGCGGATGAATCCAGGGTGACACCGAGCGCTGCCAGTGAGCCGCTCTGTTCAAGTGGGGTTCCTAAAACCTTATATCATCTCTCCCGTCAGGGCGACAAGGTAAGAAAGGAGATTAGATCATTCCCACAGTACTAATTGGACCCGCCTCAAATTACCAATGTGAGCACTGGCCGCGGGGCACTCAAGATGAGCGTCAGCTGCCAGTGAGCTCGCTGGTGTTTTCTTCATTCCTTGCACACTACCGCGTCAACAACTCATGGTCCTGCCCTTGTCATACACCTCCCACCTACCCCAGCACCAACTTGAATGGCATGCCCTGCTCCGCATTCCGTCTCCCGGATATCACCCATACCCTCCCCTCTTCCCTGTGTGACGTGCACACCCAGCCTGCAGTCTTTCCGTCCCAATACCTCCAATGGCCTCCCATCTTCCTCGCTTTTCACATCCTCCTCGACGACGTGGGTTGATCAACATGGGACAACGCAAGACAACGACGCGATGATTGTGACCATCACGATGTCCTCGTCAACTCTGGACAGTGCGACACGACCATAAAAATGGCAGCATGTCATATCCTACATCAACTTGACACGACACGTCACTAATCGCGTGTTGATTGTAGCCAGAGCGAGATCCATTCTTCCGCATCATAGGTGTTGCTTGGGGCCGCTCGCCCTCCTGCCCCTCTCTAATGCGCATGTACGAGAGTCACTGATGAGTGACGGCGGCAAGAATACATCACCCATGGCAGTTTGTCATGAAAAAAATGAAAACGCCACCCAAAACAATTCACTACAGTCCTTACGGATTCGTGTCACAGACCAACATTCTTGCACTGATCTTCAAGCATGTATCCAACTGTTCTGGTGAGCTGGTGGACTCGCAATTGTGCTCGTCCCGACAGGCTTATGAATGCTGTGCCTCTGGAATTTGGTCCTCGCCTTCCGAAAGCACGCATTGCATTGGTGCGAGGTTTTGACGGTACTCTCCTATGTCTTTAAATGTTACCTTGACACAGGGCAGCAACTCCTCGCCGTGCGGCAACTTCTGCACCATCAATAGCAAGGTGGCTCTCCGTCCGACATGCCATGTGTGAGTCCATTCGTGCATCTGAGGGAGGGAGCGCGGGGAGACTTCCGTCCCGCAGTTAACATGCATGCATTTCTGCTTCTATGCAACACGATACACTAACAACAAAAATAGCGATGCAGTGGTGTGGAGATATTTTGTGGCGCCGATGATCAACGATCAATGTCTGCGAGAATACATATGTCGTATGATGCCTTGCAAGCTTTCTCCGTAGGTTTAACCCCGAACCACGGTTTCCCTGGTGATATCGATCACTTCTCCGACATCAGTCGATCTAGGGTCCATCCTGCTTCTCGAGTTCCAGCTCCCCAAGGAGTTGCTGAACCCACCAGGACCTTGAGACTGCGCACGAAATTCCGAGAGGGTAACTGGTAGCTCATTTACTTGCTCTTGTCTGGAGGTCTCCCGGAGGTTGAAGAAAATGCGCGAGGCAAGAATGCTGTGCATGACCATTTGAGGACTATTGGGGACAATGAACATCAGGGAAGGTGTTCGATTTCCTGAGAAGACACCAACGAATTGAGAATATCAGAGTATTGGATCTAGGCTTCACGGATCAAGAGATTGTCTAGTAAAATGAGTGCGACGAACTCACAGGTGAGGCCAGTGTTACAATGGCATTGATCAGAGAAAACACTATCGAACTGCCACTGAACACTCTCATGGAAGCGGATATCAATAACGCTTACCCAGGATGGCGGCCACATAAGTAACTCCGTCGCGATATAACGTTGTGATTAATTGACCAGGGGGATTTTGTCGTTTCATTCTCTGGAATGCTATGCAGTTCAATGCCAACATACCTGAAGGGGTGCGATAGCTCGAAACAAATCTATCGGATTGAAATACCTGGAGGCCTACCCATCTCATACAGGATCAGACAGACATATTGGATAGCAGTAGCTACTGTATTTTCTGTCCCAAGGCAGTCGAGAGCTTTATAAACCGCTGTAAAGCAGAACCAGTTGATCAGGATTAGCGGCCAGATGTGCCAAGGCGAAACGTACAATTAGTAGGAGACGATGCAATTGTTTCTGATACAACAATGGCAACTATCATACACACCTTGGAACGATGTCAATCGGAGTTGCAGAAATAAGAAAGTACGCACAGCGCCGAATGTACAAGTGCCAATAAGGATCTTCCTATCACACTTCCAGAATGCGTATGTTCGCACAATAAGCATTGCTATCAATCTAGGCTTCAGTAGTCGTTATAGTGAGTGGATCATCAAGTTCTCACCTTCCGCGAGGACGATGCACAGGTAGTAAACCACTAGGACATGAGGCTAAGGGATGTTCGCCCCAGCGATTCAGATCAGGCGGCTAACCGCTTGTCGCCGTTCCGAGGGTACCACACTTGGGCTCCAAATCAACCCAAAAATCAAGCCAATATGAGGAATAGGTGGTCTCACATAACTCGCGTTCGAGGGAGCCCGCACCCGTGACGCTAAATATTACTAACCACTCACAGTAACGCTGTAGACTTACTTGGTATCGCCATTGCGACGGCGACAAACGGAAGATAACGGGAGCCTGTAAAGTGTATTCTTGCTGCCGTCCACTTTGTGTCATACAACCATTCAACCTTCACGGAATTCCGAGTCCGGGAGTGTTACAGAGAAGAAGTTGACCCACCTCTTGTCCGAACGTGAGGTAGTAGTCGAAGGTCTGGAAAACCAGCGATCAGTATATGTTCTGAGCTGTCGTTACAGTGACCCTACTAGTAGCGCTGCAGCGGCGACTACGACATCGACAGGCACTTATCAGCTGGCACCCGTCAGTCTCGGGATCTCTTACCAATTGCGCACTAGTACGAACCAATCTTTGTGAAGGATCAGAGACTATCGATGTGGATATCAACTCACTTCCGATATTTGCAGATACGATTCAACCGCAATGACGACTGACATCCCTTGGAGAAAGTGGTAAAGAGAGAGGAATGTTTACGCCTGGGAAGTAGAACCCCGCAAATGAAGCGGCGATATGGTCGGGACTCTCCCGGCAGAGGTGACAACAATCTGTCAATGATTGACTCTTACTAACGTGTTCCTGACGGCATCAGTCACGCCGGTGAACACGTTCACTGCTGCACACCGTCCCAGCGGTTGGGTTGCGTAAGTAGTGATGAGCTGCTGGCTACGCCCGGGGTGAACAACTTGTGGTTGGACGTCTCATGATAGCCGCGCAGTGAGTTCTGTGCGGGTTCAAAGGATATTACGAGCACGGGCCGGACGTCTGAAAGAAGGCCTGGGGTAGTCCGGAGGTAGTCAGTTGTCTCGATTCTGGTAGCAATGCTGAGAAACAATTGTGATTTTCACCGGAACCTACATACTTACTCGTCCAGAAGCGGCTGTAGAAATGAAGCATGACTCGGAGGAACCGTGGCAGTCCAACGGGGAACTTCAGGAATTATCCGGACACAATTAATGGGGTAGAAAAGGTTAATTTGAAATCGCTTTGTCACACACCCGTGTGTCAATTTGAAGGGTCCCTTTTCTGTTGGAAAGAGCTTGAATATAAGTGATACGTGACGGAGCATATTGATACATCGTATCGACTTTGGGGGGCTCACCATGACATTCACAGCGATTGCTCCTAAAGGAAACCAGTGGCTGAACTCAAGGAGGATAATGACGAAGCAGGAAATGGGCGTATCTCTCTTGAGTCACATGTGCAGTTTCTTGCCAGTGGCACATGGGCGCGGGGCGCGCGTGTTGTTCAGAAAAGGTACCAACAGATCTTATTCCTGCGGTAGGGTACCGAAACGTCGAATGATCGCATTCATGTTCATCTCTACCTTTGACACATATGCTACATAATTATTAATCGAGTTCGAAGGTGGCAACAGTGGAACCATCATTGGCATCTCTGGCGAACCTACAATTCAACATTTGCGTTCAAGAGGAGTCGGGAAAAATTGGACGAGCAGCTGGTTGCTTCTCAAGGTAAGCTACCGAGTTCATCGTAAAGCTATAGTTAATGCCGTCTCCCTGCACCGTAAAATTAGTTAGAAAGACGGGGATGAAGCCTGAGGCATAATTCAGAGAGACTGACAATCAATGATATTGGAAAACCGGGGTCGAAGGGAATGACGCTCTCGAGGTATTTGATGTGTTCAGGGTTGAGGGTGATCTCCAGTGCTTCGAGGTTCGCATGGAAGTGTTCCACCTTCCGGCCACCGATGATCGGAAACACGTAAGGTGTCTTCTGCATGACATACGCGATTGCCACCGCGGTAATATGTTTGGTGCCAACTTCTTTGGCGACCTTCTCCAGTGCCGCGCTCATAGCCCTTTCTTCCTCATTTCGTCTCCATTCTGTGTCCAGAAGAACACGCCCCTTCTCGCCAGATTTGGCGCGCCTCTCCTCTTCCTCGTCTGTACGGAGCTTCCCGCCTGCAAGTACATTCCAGGGAGCGATGGCCATGCCTATCAGTCATTGTGAACCACTGTATATGAAGCGTCGGAAACGGGATCGAGCACACCTTGCGCCTTGCACATGGGAATGATGTCTCGTTCAAAGGAACGATCCATGATATTCCAGAGTCCTTGATAGATCACGAACGGGGTCTTACCATGATCCCGAGCGTACTGATTCGCTTGGGAGACCACCCATGCTGGAGTATCGGAAATACCCTGGATTGAATGATGATCAAACCAAGTCAACAACGTGAGTCTAAAGTAGTTTCATCGAGAATATTTACGACCCGTACCAGGTAGAGAACCTTTCCCCGCTGAATGAGCGTATGAAGGCCATTCATCACTTCTTCGACAGACGTATCCCAATCCCACCAGTGGACGTAGAGGATATCGATGTATGGTGTCCTGAGCTTCTTCAAGCTTGCTTCGACACTCACGTGCATTGACTTGACACTGTTACCCGTGTATAGCACTTTTTGTTGTACTCCGGATTCGCCTCTCACGAAATTCGAGGAGTACTTGATGAGGCATTAGCCGATGTTATCGAAGCGTAGTATGAAGTACCGACTTTGGTCGCAATGACCAGCTGATCCCGAATCTCACGCAGTTCGGCCCATTCGCCAATGAACTCTTCCGATCTCTGGTCTTGACTAAAATGAGAGGTCAGTTGTTAAAGGCGTCAACATCATCGCCGAACACTTGCTAATTATTAGAGGTGTCGATGAAATTTCCGCCTGCTTCATAAAAGGCGTCCAGAAGCTTGAAGGAAGATTCCTTGTCCATGCTCCCCATGTACTGTTGCCATTTGTCCCCAAGGCTTGCTGCGCCGAGTTGGAGCGGAGAGACGTGTATAGAGGCATGGGGAGACAGAACGCGGTAACGGGCGAGACGAGATCTCGGCTTGGGAACTGGGGACATTAGCGAGGTCATTGTGCAGAGCAAAGTTGGAAGAGTCGAGGACTCATAGAGTTGGCCCCTAGTCGAATTCCTTCAATGACGTCATGCGGTGTCATACCACCAACGCCCGGCGTTCAGGACGGTTTTGGCTGCAAAGCTCACACAGGGTTGCCCCAATAGAAGCAGCTGGTGATGGGGTATTTACGTACCTGAGCCTAGTTAAACAAGAACAAAAATCTAATAGGGCAGGACATAAACATTGTTTAATGAACCGTAATGACCGACCGACTCGTGTACTGAGATATATGGTTATCAAAACCGGCAACGGGTAAAAGCGATAGCGTCTAGCACTGACTCAAAGCTTGGCAGTGCCCTTGGTTCTATGCCGTCGGTTTAATTCACCGGGCAACACCAAAGCGATCTGGTCAGCTACAGCAATACAATACTGATCATCCCTCCACCCTTTAGCAACCTCTCCCTGACCAATTTCACAAGGTGCTGTCCAAACTTCCACTCGTTGATTGTGGCGTCGATCAGGATCATTCAGGAAACGAGATTCACAGTACAAGCCAACCGTGCGGACTGAATGTTTGGCAGATGATGGTATCCGCGTCTTGAACTCTATCGTCATCGCGATGGTAGGATACCAGCTAGAAGTGGAATTTCCATCAGCATGCCGTCTCTACTCTTGCTTTGGGAGAAAGCTTACTTCGCGGTGTCAGCGCTGGTGGGCTCACTTTTTGGGAGTAAATATGGCAGGTTGGAGAACGAATCACAAAAAAGTGGGATGGACGATGTTGTGAGCTTATCGTCCTTGTGGGCCAGCTCGTACCAGGCACCCCACTGGACACCCCCGCCTCCAACTGATTGAGATGTCGTTCGCATTGCGCTGCTTGGATCGTTGTGGCTCAACAAGGCGGTATCAACGGATAATCGAATTTCCATCTTTCCCGACCACATGGGCTTGATCGGATCCGGGGACACTGCACTTGGGTGCGAATACAACGGCACACGGCGCGCGTAGGGAGACGGCGGCGCTAAGATCCTGTGCGATTCGTCAGCCTGTGGCGGAGACAGATCACCGAAGAGGACATGGGCGATTATTTTTGTGGTCCCCTTGAAACACGAGATGCATCAATTAGGATTGGGCGTTGACCATGGGGAGGCGACGCGAAAGCCAATTGGCAGCAGGACCGACCTTTTGCACGAGTTCTGCAACAACATGGGTAAAAGTCTTGCCGGATTTAAACAGCTTCACCCTCACTTCGCCGGTCCCCACGTTGGTTGCACGAAGGAAGTGTGCGCTGACGTAGATGGGATCCGAGTGAGAGGTTTTGGACTGGTGTTGAAGGCAAGCTTCGACAATGATACCTAGCGCATAACCTAAAGGATTCGAGTATTAGTTGCTCTGGTTAACATGTTATCATAAGACACTCACCCCCTTGCGGGATACTGAATATACCATCTCAGCATATTCATGGTCAACATGCTAGTTGAGTTTACTCACGCTACAACGACCCAGTTGGGATCAAGTTCGCAACGGTAACAACAGGTCCCGTCATTACCCTTAAATTGGAACGAAACTTGGAGAGCTTGTAGGAGTGGCGCCATACGGATAGTGGCGCTAGTCAAGTTCGCTTATAATCCGCCCTAGCCAGGGCCTGGGGCGGCGAATCAGGTTTAAACGCTCCGGCCGGGCGCGGCCGGCCGTCTTATGTCAGCAGTGCTAGCACAGTTTTGACAATGACCCACCGTGATAAACGGATGTCGCCAACGAAGTATGTAAGTACAAGCCGCTTTAAAGAGAGCGAGTAGTGGTACCCGAATACGGTATACGGCATTGACTGATTAAATCCACAGTGATCCCTCGGAGAACTGCCTCCCAGGGCCTGCAGATTACGACAGCGTCCTTCACTTCTTGATCGAAATGGCTTCGGGCCCCGGGGGCGTAACAAGTACAGCAACGATGTTCACGCTTCGACCGGGATCCGACTGGGGGTTCGGGAGAATATCGCCGGTAAGATCGAGGAACTGTGGAGGATGCTCGTGTTTGATGGAGGACGCCTAATGTCCTGCTGGCACTGTTGAACTTCGCGATGTGGGCGATCGGAGAGAACACAGACAAGGCACCGCTACGC
>JBBPTO010001210.1:0-17497 GCA_038094155.1 Pulveroboletus cf. aberrans | reverse complement strand
TAGAAATGATCTGTCTATGTTGGCTACATAGTCCACATAGTGTTGAGAAGACTATGATGGCTACCAGTACTACATAGACTACATAGACTACATAGCACTATGTAGGCATAGTTTTTTTTGCAGATGTACTGGTGATCAAATCCTGTCCATCAAGGAAAGAGGAGAACTGATCATGGCAGTGACTGATGTTCTTGAGAGGTATCATTTCAAGCATCCTGATGACAATATCATCAAGAAATGGGGCATCAATATTGTCACAGGAGTGCATAAAATATATATTCAGCATGAAAAACAAGTATGTGGTAGTGACAGCAGTTTCATTTTATTGTGCTTACTGCATAATAGCCCAAAACATACCAGACTCAGATGCAACCTGATGCATCAACTACTTCTGCATCAGTAAATTCCATTTTGCTATGGAGCAATGGCCAGCACTGTCAATGAGCCATAGTCCCACAGTGAGGTCCAGGCTGGACAGCTTTCCTGGGCAACCATTTACTATGGAAGTAACTACTGCTTCTTGACAGCCCTATGGAATGCTTGCAAGCCCCATCATGGTATGATGCAACCACTCATCAATAGCATTCCCCACCGATTTCACACCTGCCATAGTGTACAAAATAATCACCAACTAGTACTAATATACAATTTGCATCCATCACTGTTGTTGTGATCATGTCACCTCCTCATTGTGTTGATCACCATCTCACAGTGCCCCCGTCACCATCGCACCATCATTGTCATTGTGTCAGTGCACAGTCATGCCAGTGTGGCCATCCTACAGTGCTGCTGTTGCTGTTGTGGAGCTCCTGATGGCCACCTATTGTTGTCATCATCCTCAGTGCATTGTTGGGGTTGCAATTGCGAACCCCATGCCATGCCAGCATCATCATTCTGGTGTTATCGCAGTCAGGGCTATCTCATTGTTGTTGTTTTCGGTGCATTGCAGTCACAGTTGTGACCACCATGCCACACCATCATCGTGTCATCACATCGTGGTCATCCCAGTCGTCATCAATCATTGTCCATGTCCACCATGCAGCCGCTGCCATATAGTGTCACCATCCCGTGCTGCTGTGGTCGTCATCCACCATACCGCCACTGCCATGTCCAAGTTGTAGCCACATTAGTGGCTAGCTGGTAGCCATCCTGTCAAAATGTAACTCCTCCAACCTCCGGCCTCCTCTGAGGCTCATCGTCACAACTCTGAGGTCGACACATGCCAATGCCACCATCTCCGCTCCGGAGCATCTCGGAGTTGGTGTTTTCACTTGGTAAGGTCCTCTTTCTTCTTCAGACCTTATATTTCCTATTTCGGACATGATATCGGAGTTACATCGGAGTTTATACACTCAATCTCCGTCACTATTTTAGTCCAACTTTCTTGTCTCACTCCCTCAGTTGTCCTACCATCTGTGTGTCAACTGAGGTGAGTTTCTAGTTACACTTGCTACTTCTATCACTTATGTCTGTAGTCTGGGCCTTCCTGCCCCTCCATAGGTGAATAATAGTTGTCCTACCATCTGTGTCAACTGAGTCTGGGCCTTCCTGTCCCTCCATAGCACACAGAATTTGACACATCCCATCACTGTCACTGTCGTTGTGCCATGTTGGTTGTCATGCTGTTGTGTGGTGCTAACAGTCATGTCCGATGGCAACAGCAGCACAGCTGTCATGTCATTGCACCATTGTGTGACAGCCCGGGTGAGATGGGCAGTCATGTTGTCATGCTGTTGTGTAATGGTGAGAGGTGCAGTTGTTGATATAAAAGTTGATCCATGTCATGTGATGTGACACAAAAAAAACTTAAGTCCCAAGCATTAGGAAATAATGGTTAGATATACCTAGTCTTCTTAAGGTAGATGTTTACTTGGAGGCTTGAGAGCTTTGGCCAAATATGAGCCTGCAGGCAGAAATATGGACTACTTTGGATTACTCAAGCCAAATATGCAAATGCTGTAATACTATGTAACACTGTGTAATACTATGAAATACTATGGTAAACATTTGGTGAAAGGGGATTTACTGATGTGTTACTCAACATCATGCCAATGTACCTGCTATGCAAGTCAAATCTGGCATGAGAGGTCCAGGTCATCCTCCAAAGCTTTTGATGAATAAATTAATAATCAGGCTTGAGGAGGAGAAGAGCTGGCAGTGTATTGCACCCAAATGTGATCACATACAGAAGGGCAGCCCCCAGGAAGATCATGTATTGAAGCATGCCTTGATGTGCCCATTTCTCAATCTGATTCTCAAATGTGAAGCCATTGAGGCATCTGTGAGCTCATTACTAGATGCTCAGATCAATGCCATCTCTTCCATTTCTGGGCCTTCACTGTCTTGTCCACAATCCGAGTTCTCATGTGATCTAGACTCAGAGAGAGATTTGAATGCTGTAGCCAATGCCCCAGGCCCTGCAAGCAAGAAATCCAGAACTGGCCTTGGATTTACACAAACAAGTATTGATATCACACCATTCAAGACTGCTGTGAAATGGAAAAGACAGGCAGAAAATGAGAACTATCAGAAACAAATCAACCACATCATACTGAGACTGATCTGTGTCTGTGGTCTTGTCCCTAGCATCCTTGACTCACCTGAATGGAAGGAGCTTGTTCATGCTCTGAATCCAGACTATCACCCACCTTTGTCTAGCACATTTACAGACAATTTCATCCTGAAGGAAGCTGTTCATGTTCGTGGACAGCAGCTGGACCTGTTGAAGGGGTTAAATAACCTCACATTGACATTTGATGGGACCAATACCTGACAACCACATTCCATTTATACTGTACATGCAACAACTCCAGACTGGAGGACCTTTTTCTTGGAGGGACATGAGGAGCCTGGGGCTTGACACACATCTGCATGGGTTCAAAGCAAGATTGAAAAAGTGTGTGATTACTTGTTGACTTGTTGGAAGATCTTATCTTTTATTTTAGACAATTCATGATGTTGGCAAAGATAAATGGGCTGGTATCTGTTTCAACAGTACTGCTGTTACAAAAAATGCACATTGTGACATTACCACAGCAATTCCGATGATTATAGATCTTAATGATGCATGTCATCATCTTCATAATACAATCAAGGATATCACCTCTGCAAGTGAATTTCAGCAAGTATATAGTCATTTAGATGATTCAAATTTGCTGCCCTAATCAAGTCCATTCCAGATGTTATCATTGCTCAAGCCAATTGTCTGTCATTTTGGCAAGTCTGCACATTCAACAGACTATCTTTGAAAGGAACATAGGATTGGAAATGAGGATGAGAAAGTCAATATGCTTCAGTCGATTGGAAAAACACATTTTGAAACTCACTGGCTGGCAACAACATCACTTGAACAATGCTTTCCAAACATATGTGGTCTCGTTGAGTGGAAAGATATCAAATTCAAGGCATGTCTTTGTTATACAGTTCACATCTTTGCTTTGATGCTAAAACCTTTCCACAGACCAAGAAGGTTCAAGATATGTTTCTCAGCTGTCACCAATCAATGACTATGGAGCAGGACATGCCAGTGGGTAACTACAATTGTATTGTTGCTCCTTTTGTCTGTATGCTTTGGGCACTTGAAGCCACTCATGCAACTGCATCTGATCCATTTGTCTTCTGGCTTGCCATTGGTGCACAGCTCAAAGATATATTTGCATAAGGCATGGACAAGACAGGGATCCCTATCTCACTCACACAGCATGTTACCAAAGTCTACAACACATGATGGAAACAGTTTTTCAGTAATGATGTATACTTTACAGCATTTGCTTTGGATCCATGTAGGAAATATTTGTGCATTGAGAACAATGTGATTACCATGACTTACAAAATATCATCTCAACAGGTTATCTGCTCTCCAATTTTCTTGTGAGACCATCCCTTGTACCAATGGCAATCCGTATTCCTGCCCACAATATCCCAAATGCCCAATCACAATCATCCACCACCACAAAACTGAGTCACATGATTTCCCATCCTCATGCTTATGGAAGGGTTAAAGCATACCTCAAAGAGCACTTGCAAATCATGCTCAACTATACCAATTGTCATCCCAAGGCAACAGATGACCTTTCCAAAATTGTGAAGGAGATCGGCAAAGCTGCTGTTGTTGATGAGTTCCATCACCAACTTGAGTCGTTTTGGCTTAACGAGTGGCCATTCAATGTTCTGATACACAATGACAACCCTTATACATGGTGGATTGCATTAAAACCTCATCCCCATGCTCAAATTCTGAGTGTAAGTCACATTTTCAACCATGAACATGCACTACCACTTATCATGGAACATAGATTTTGGCTATGAAAATCTTTGCAGTCCTTGTCAACTCAATGCCTGATGAACAGACTGGTTCAACTCTCACGTGGATGAATTCACCACTACGTGCCAGTCAAACCCCACAAACCCTGCTCAACATGATTGTAATTGGTCAGTGGTATAGGTTGGCTTGCACAGTGAGCAATATGTACATGTTTACACAACAATGCAACTTGAAACTCACATCACAAACTTGAAGGAAAATTCTCGGATGCCACGAAAGCCACCTTACCGCCCTGTTGTCAAGTTTCGTGATATAAAGAAGGATTTCCTGAAAGCCGTCACTGAGTCTGCAGTGGGTGGTCAAGGACGGGATCATGAGGATAACTATGAAGTAGATGTCCAATCGGACAGTGACAGTGGCGAGGATGAGGAGTCAGAAATGGTGCACGAGCCTGAGAATCCTTACAGGTTTGGTTCGAAGTTAGCAGGTCAAATGGATGGCTCAGATTCAATTATGGACCTGGAGACAGAGGTGGATCTGCAGGCTGACGAAGATATCTCTCTTGATCTTCCCATTCTGCGCGAGTTCTTGTCCACCAAACAACCAGCCTCGATCACTGTCCCATCACAGAGACAAGCACCCTCGAAGAAGTCCATTGATCCCCTCACTGCCGAGCTGAACTGGGACTTCTAATTATTCACACATTTTCACAGGTCGAGATTTATCAATTGCGTGAAAAATGCTTTTTTCACTAGTAAATAACAGCTTGTCTAGAAACAGTTAGAAATACCTGTTAATTATTGCCGTTGGAGGGACAATCTTTATTCACTGTGTCAAATAGTCAGGTTGAATTTTCAACTGAGCCCTAATCACTATACAAGGACGGCAGGTGAGCCGCACATGTGTGAGTTCCCTTTGATTCACCCACACCTGCAGCCTTGTTGACTGACCTGAAGCAGTTGTCTCTGGACTGTGAGTCGTTAGTATAAATCATCTACACCTGGCGGATCACCTCTTTCCTCGGTAGGAATTTCCTGAGGTTGATGGTGTCTTCAAATGTTCAGTTGATGCACGGGTGCACGTATATGACATCAGTTTTCGTTCCCTCCCCGAATGAGTTTGTAAACTGATCATATCAGGTCGTCTAGGGACCATTAAACCATCTTTCAAATTTTCACCACGTGTGTACAAATGTATTTAATCTTCAAGGACTACAATGGATGGACATAGTACGACTGCGGCCGACATCAAGGCGAGTAGTCCTATGGCAGGCTTTGCAGGTGACCTGATAGAGTCACCGTGTTCTTAGGATGGAGTGTTACCTCGTGGCTCAACCCATCAAAATTCCAAATAGCTAAGATCCATCCGGGATTCATCAATCTTATGAGTCAGAAATTGCCCTCGACGCCACCACCCTGTATTTCGAAAGAATCCTTTCCGTCGGTTCACCCTTTTCGTAGAACAACGCGAACAAGGGGTTGTGGTCCCTGCGCAACGAACACGACAAATCCACCAAAAACATGAAAGTGACCAAGCGAAACGCCGCCCCAGGTTGATGTCTTGAATGTTTCGTTGTTGAGTTCTTCCCTGTAGTCTCCGTCACGAGTTCGGGAGTTGTTTGCGAATGAACGAAGCGAGATGCAGGATATTGATGCTGTCATTACGTGGCATGGTACCAACAAGGAACCAAGTTTGGTAGCATACCTTTTTGTATGTTTATGTTCCGGTTGACAGAAAAACGGTAGGTGAGGTCAAGAACCTTTTCATGATTGTATCATGACGGTCGTCATGGTCCAATACAGATAATCACAAGGGACGGATTTCGGCCACATTTAATGTTTGGAGCCATCCAGTAGCAGACGGATGGTAGCAACAAATTGTCACAAGGGACGGGACTCCGATTTCCAGAGCAATGCAAGTGCCAAGAAGTACTAATAGCCGACGCGCAAGAGGGAGATTGATGACCATGAAACACGAAGCCATGATTCCACACCTTATCTAGGTGGAATAAGGTGGTTTGCGACCGTCCTTGTGCCTCTGCAGATCATACGGATGAATCAATCGGATGCACGACACGAGCATTGATTCCTGCAGGTTTGAACAGACAACTCTTTCCAACCAAGTCTACTACTCTCATAGAACGTGGTCTACAAAAACGGAGGTGGCCCATCAGTATCTAACTTGTGGACCCATAAGAGCTCACGAAATGTGACTGACATATACACACGAAAGTCAGGGCCTCCTATCGGTGCCCCGTGGCAATGGAGGACGCAAAATCGGTAACTTCGTCGTGGAGGACATCATTAATGAACGGCATGCCTCTTTCCCGGTCCAGAAATCGTGACTCTTGCAGGTTTCCTCCACTGACAGACTCCACGATGCATACATGATCACTGAAGCCGGGTTAGCGTTTGAAATTCACACCTTGAAGGTTGTCCCATGAGGTTATTGCTGACACCCGAGTCGGTGGGTGAGCAGTATATTAACAGTCAGAACGACTGGGCGTCACTTTGGAAGCTGACCTTGCAAGAATACAGAGGCCGGCGACTCAGATGCACTGCTCTTCAGTGTGACATTTACACGTCGATGCGCAGTCCTGCACAGCATCATAACTCAAAAATCCGTGCAAGCTTACTCACCGGATCAACTTGACTGAGGGTAATGGTAATGTCCATACAGCACATGACCGTCCTCGATTCGACGTCGCCCTGACGTCTCGGTGAACCTACCGCTTTTTTTTCGAGTCTTTCCCTTTCGGTGGCCCAGGGCGGACTCGCATTTGATTCCGGACTTGGTTGTAATGTCCACCGATGGACGGAAGGAATAAACAGCCCCTGATCATGAGATTCTCGCCGTTAGGGTAGGTCCCAATCAACGGCGCTTAGCTGCAATCTCACGATATATCACATCCAGCTTCGGTCACTAACTTGCGTAGCAACGAAGGCGCCGCAAGAAGACACGGAAGGAAGGAAGGAAGCTCGACCGCCGTCGCGGCGAGGTGCGCCGATCCCTCCCGAATGCCGCGAAATCTACGATGCTTTTCTGGGAACGGCGTTTGCGCCCCATCGAACATCGTTGACAGACGGACCCCGCACAGCAAGCATGCAGATTCACCGTCAGATTGCGCACACGCGTTTGTGAACCCCATTTCCGGGGCTCAGCTCGTCCGCGGACCCCTAAGTCGACTCATTCTTGAATCCTGAGCACCCGTGATACCCCGTGAAGTTTCAAATCAACTACCATTGACGGGCATTCTCGCCTCGAATCGCCGAGCACGTCATATGTTGATCAGGAGTGACCACAAGCTGAAGGATTTCGCCATTCTCTAACTGGTCGCATGCGATTGTTTGATGTTACCCCTCCGTCGCATTCGGATGGGAAGGCCGCCGAGTGAGATGCCTGATCTAGTGCGCCGCACAATGTGAAAGGTAACATGACGGTCATAGCACTGTAACCACGATACATACTTCTCTGAGGTTATGGTCGCAAAGACGACGATGCCACAAACGGCTCATCATATCAATAGTAAAATGTGTTCATAACCGCGCTGCTGGGATCACATGCTGTTTGTTTCACACGGATAGCATGTTATTAAACCTTGCACTCATATATTGCGTGTCAAATGCTGGCTGCTCGTAGCAATGACAGAGGAAGAATGATCCAGACGGAGGTGAGGTCATTTGCCTTTGTTCTGTAGGATACTTGTTGGAGGCTTCGGGTATCACCAAGTCATACATGCCAGACTTCGATTGAAAATATATAAGTGAACCGAATATGGCGTTGTGAAACTAGTGTCAAACCTACCTCAATTATTGAGGACATAGTCTTTAATTGTATTGTTGGGATTAATACTTGTCCAGCCACTCGCAGACGCGTTCGATGAGATCTGCCTTCTTGCCCGACATCGATAGGCCCTTGCTCTTGAGTACCTCCTACATCGTCTGTGAAGAAGACGGAAGCTAACAAACTCAGCCAAGGAAATCGTACCTTGAGTTGATCAACTCGGAGCTGTCACCATAACGTGCTCCGAGTTAGTCCGCGAGGAACTCAGACATTCAACTCACTTTGTCCAGCGTTCCGGCCGCGTACCTACTCCGAAGGTCCGCTTCGTCTACGGAGACATCCTACGGTAAAGAAAAGGTTCTTGGTCAGCACGACACGGACCGGGTGTGAGCTCGATGACATACAGCTTTCCTTTTGGTTCCTATTTTCGCGATTACGACGTTATAATTCTCGTCGCCTGACAGCACTTTCTTCCATTCCGTTAGTAACACTCCCGCGCGCTGTAGAACAGGATTCGCAACTTCGCGAAAAGTAACACGGATCACCTAACCTTGTGGATCATATCGTACTTGGGCCGGGTCAGGTCTTCAAAGGATTCCATATCAAATTCTTCGCGGAATGCGTTAGCCTGGAGTTGAGCATTGTGGTACGCAAGTGCTGAAACCTGGTTTAGGTAAAAGAATACGACTAGGGAATAACATGCACACCGGGGTTGGGGTACGAGTCCGGAGGATATGCACCGTTCTTGACGCATAGCTTATCAACCCAGGCTCTTGCAGCATCCTTGGCTTCTTCCGTGGCTAATGCGTGATAAAGGTAAGTGAGCGAACTCCACTAAAAGCTGACATGCCTCTCATTGCTTCGGTGATGGGTGCAGCGCGGATATCATCAGCAAAAGGTAAAAAGATGAGATGGAATCCTGCTGGTTCACTCCATCCACCCTCTTCCACTGTTTCCGCCTATAAAGATATATTGAAGTTAACTGTCTAGAGAATAGTCTGAGCATCATTCACCTGTGGCACGAGAGCACAGAAAATAGGAGTTGCATTGCGCCGAACCAGGGCACGAACCAGTCCAATCTTGTCTTTTTCCAGCATTTTCTGCAGAAGCGCACTAAATGTGCGCTTACTTCCTGAGAATTTCTGCAGTAGAGAATCAGTTTAGCCAACAAACGATGCACACATGCGGGTTCGTTCACCAGTTCATCTGGACAAATGAATAGTGAATGCTTGACATTGTCCTCGAATGCGATCTCAGATTTCTTCTTGAAGCCAAGTAGTTTGAGGCCTAGCGAGACGTGAAATATTTGGCCATGTGATACGATCATTCAAGAAGGCTGGCATTACCTGGTTCCAAGTCGAACGTACGAAAAGACCGAATTTCCTCCGCTGTATAGAATGGCTATCCAGAAAGTCTTCAACAAACATGCCGGAGTCTGCCCGAAAGCCGGAGTCGCTCACCCTCTGACCAAGTTTCACAGCCCTTGTCATATTCATGATGGTTTCTTCTTCCTCTTCCCCCGTCTCAGCCATGCTAGAGCTCATTTTCCCGCCATACAAGACCTTGTTGCGGTCTACCTCCACTTGTCGATCCTATGAGTACGTGGGAAATCAGGAAGTTTGTTGCATGACCGTTGAAGATGAAAGTAAACCTCGTCGAGGTAGGCCGTTCGGCTATTCGCAACTTCCATTCTGTCTCCAAGATCAATAAAGTACTTGTACGATCCTTTTTTTTGTTCTGTGATTAAACCATATCTGGTGGGCGTTGAGGCAATATCGGATGCTTAAAATTGTGAAACTTACCCCTTTATGCCGATGAAGAAGTCGTTCCCAAGTTCGAAGGGAATGCTAAACAGGGCACGCTTTGGGACCTCGTGGAACCGCATCTGAGAAAGCAGATCATCGATCCTCGTGATGGATATTGATGATGGGAGCATTCCGGAATCATCCTCGTCCTCATCCTCGCCAAGGACATTGGACGGCAAGACAGACTGGTTTTAGCGTTCAGTCGAACAAAGCCATTCGAAGGAGGGGTTTAAAACGGACGGAGTAAAACTTTGTTGGATCGAATGGCTTATCATTGGTCGAAATGAAAAACGGCTCGATTTGCACGCCGGCTTGCGTAAGGTCCTGTTAATGGAGTTAGGTGACCCTGAAATTTGTGTGCACAGGCGACAAACAATGAGTGTCGTCTTGGATGAAGTGACCAGTTGTTTACTGCCAGGGTGCGGGTCGTCCTGGTCAGTAATCAAGAAGACACGCTTTGACGCTGTCTTCGGAGCGCTGGAAAACGGCTCAACAACGGCATGTTATGAGACACAAGCTACACGAACCCATCGCGCATAACCCAGTTGCAGCTCGTGAACACATCGCCCATGGGCATCTTCTTTCCTTGAATTGGAGGAAATGTCTGCCTGATTAGATCCGGATTTTCTCTGGCCTCTTTAGAACGAATCGATCAGCCGCTGGCCACTACATGAGGACACATTTACCATCAATCAAACGAATGAGTTCTTGTATTGCTGGTGCATTTATGGGCTCGATTTTCTGGTAGACAAAACAATTTTTCTTGATCTCAGAAGCATACCCCTTGACTTCATTGGTTCGCGTCTGAATTAAATTCAAGAGCGTCAAGCAACGAGTCAATATAGATATCAACGAAATATGACCGTATTGAAAAGTAGCAATCCAACGGAATCGTTTGGGCCGACAATGACCTTCTTTTTCTGGATTTGCATAGCCGCGTCGAGAGCTGCAAGGAGATGGGAAGTTTGCACGTTTTCGTACTCAGGATCATCTCGAAGCTCATGCATAGACTCGGAACAGTCGATGCAAAACAGGATTACATCTCGTTTTCCTTCAAAGAACTGTAACATAGGGGTTACTGGATGCACCGCCCAAGAGCACCAACCGTACTGACCGCTGCATCTTGCAGTTCTACGTCTTCCTCGTCATCTATCACGTTCCAGTCATCGAAGGGTGGCATCTTCTTAGTTTCGCGTTTGTGGCGGCGGGTGTTTTGAACGAGCGTGAAGACGGGCTGGCTCAGCAAGTCAGAGCAGACCGCACAAACGCGTCTTACGTCAGCACGCCGTATGACCAAGCCCCTGTCCGCAGTACACCGCCACCGCTTTCTTGACAACACCGCGCTTGAATCCACTCGAAAGATTATGTCTACACTGTGCGATCTCCGCGAAATCCCGCTATCCGACTTGGGTGAGACCGTCAAGTCTCCAGAGCTGAAAATCCGTTACGAAGAGGATCTCGTTTACTGGAAGCAGACGACGGGTTATCACGATTATCAACTGTTCTTACGCCGTCTCAATGACTCTGTCGTTGGGTATACCGTACCACGGGCGTCCGGTCCAGACGCAGTGTCAGAGGGCTGCAGCGAGGTAGAGCGCCCCCACTATGGCCGATATAGTCCTCAACGCATATATCTGCCAGGCTATCACTGATCTGCTCATCCTCCTCGACACACTCGATAGGTGGATCGATGCCTCACCACCCCCACAACCCGGCACGCCCACTCCTCGCTTTGGCCATCCTGCTTTCAGAGACTACTGGGGTGACCGCCTCGTCAAGGCAAGTACCTACCCCGTGCCCATTTGATGACCCGTACCCTAGCTTCGTGCCACTCACCCCGACTTTCCCTTAGGAATCTGACCACCTCTTGACCACGTTCCTCGGCCCCACCTATACACCCGCCGTACGCTTCCTTAAGCCTTACTTTCTCGAATCGTTCGGCAGTTTTCAACGCCTCGACTATGGCACCGGTCATGAAACCGCCTTTGGCCTCTTCCTCTGTGCCCTCACGCTCCTCCGTATCTTTCAACCCCACCCGCCTGACGAACGGGCTCTCGTCCTTCGCGTCCTTGTGCGCTATCTCCGCCTCTGTTGGAGGTTGCAAGATACATACAAACTCGAGCCTGCTGGAAGCCATGGGGTATGGGGGCTAGATGACTACAGTTTCCTGCCATACACATTCGGGAGTGGGCAACTGCGAGGCATGCCTCTACCATGGTAACTCTCGCATCAGCTCCTAACAAACATCATGCTCTAGATCAGACGGCGATACCCGTCAATGCCGTTCTCAGCATCAAACTCGCCAAAGGCGCACATCCCATCGATAACTTTGACAACCTGTACTTCATGGCGATCGCAAGGATCCATCAAGTCAAGACCGGTCCGTTCTTTGAGCACTCGTCGCAGCTATACTCCATCGCGACACATGTGCAGAGTTGGGCCAAGGTAAACAAAGGCTTGTTTGAAATGTACCAGGCAAGTCATCAGGCACCTCGCTTCGAGATCGTGTTCATACCCATCCGCTGCAGGCCGAGGTTCTGGGCAAACGCGTGGTCGTACAACATCTGCCGCTTGGGGGTCTGATAGAGTGGGATCGCTAGACACCTGTGTCACTTCACTCCCACCATGCCGCTCGCGGAATTGTTCCTGATTTTGCATTTCACACATTGCTAGTGTCAACGTGGCTGCGCTGTTGGAACTGAAAGTCGTTCCCAAGCCTCGCGGATGTGATACATACTCCAACGGTCAACTTTTGGGCTGGACGACGGCCTACAACGTACACAACCTGATCGTTGAGCGGAATATGCGATAGATGAAATCGCGACACTTTGCCAGGCTCATCCGCTTGTTCCACAGGACGGCGCTATGAGATCCCCCCCTCGTTGCCTTGATTTTTTTCGCAACGTAAGCTGTCCTGGCAGCGTTCTATTTAAGTTGGATATTGCTAGGCGAACTCGGACGCCCTGGCCGTGATAAACGGACGGGGTTGGTACGGATGGACACCGGTTGACGATGACAGCGTTACTACTAGTATACGATCCCCCCCGCGACGAGGGCGACTGATTGGCGTGCTCTGAACTCTCGCAATGATTTTTCCCATATGACAGCACGATGTGTCAACACGACGTACTCCGAGGAAACTTTTACCCACAAGAGCTTTCAGCATTGTGAATGACAAAGGGGAGATGACGCTTTGACGAAACACTTCAGGTCCCGGATGGCTTGATCCCCCAAGTTATGCGAACAGGGACCCGAATAGCGGCACGGAGTGGAGCTAGTTGCCGTCGTCAAAGAACCTTTCAGGCACCTCCTTCGTAAACTGTTACGAATTTTCTCCCTGTAAGCTTGTTTTTTCCCTCGTCGCCTCCGTAGTGTAACATCTCAACAGAGGAAACGCTCAATTTGTTTCCCTCGAAATTCCCCGGTCTTTTTTTGTTCGGATCGCGAAGACAAGTGAACAAGACGGAGGATCATCTCTTGCATCACAATTGTCCCGTTTGCGGAACGGCGGCGCGGTCCGATGGATCATAACAAAGCATATACTTGGGCGATCGTGCCGTCCCTCCCTCCCGCGAATAGTCTACTCGAAGCCTCGAGACGAGCGCCAAGGGGTGGTTTGCCCATTGACGGCTTCCCGATCAAGATAAGTCACGGCAAGATAAATACCAAGATAGATTTCCGACAGCGGCTGTGCCGACAGTCGCAAGTTTGATGAGGAATATTAATATTTTGTACCCCGGAAAGAGCCGCGTGGGGGGAGGTCCGAGACAGTAACGTGAAACTTTTAAAGTTCATGTTCGACGTGCCCTCTGGGCTAACGAACGTGCGGCCTGGAGGAGGGTCCTGAGCCTTGTATCCATCTAGGGCTAAACGAGACGAAGAGGGCCCGTATCACAAAAGGGATAGGACGTTTTGGGTAACCTTTTTTCGATCAATCGGAACGTTGATAATCTGGTCCGTTGGATGGTCAAGCGAGTCGATGAAGAAGTATGGATTCGGTAAGGAAGAACCGTTGTTCCGACCAAGCGGTAGACCAAGGAAACGACGGAATGGGTGATGCTGACGAGAAACAGGGTCGCCCTTGCACACGACGTTGCTTTCGATGCCAGACTTTCCAAATACGCATTCTCAGGGGGGAGAAGGGGGGGAGGGTCAGCCCCTCGTGGTCTCCTGCCCTCGAGCTCGACGGGCCCCCGGCTGTTTTCGCGACCAATTCTTGTCGGATCCATCTCCGTCTCTCGCCTCTGTTGGCTCGATCGAGCGCAATGCGGCGATATTCAAGGGGTGTTCCTTTTCCCGAGCGCGGCGGTGCGATCATCATCTCCATGGCGGAAGACGTTTTGGCTGGCATGCCGGTGATGGTGATGAGTGCAGCATGCCATGCATGCGTCGCCGTCTCTCGATCGAATGAAATCGGTGGCGGGAGGGGCTTGTTTAGGGCGTGATGTTTCGGAAATGACGTGAACGAAACCACGTTCCGAGCGAGACCCGAGCGGGTTGGAGGGGGCGTTTCGAGCCGGAACATGTTGCATGCGGCTCGACGAGGCTGCGCAGGATCCAAAAGGCCGCATGCAGTAACTTGTTGGCGATGCAGCACGATGCCACACGAAGGAAATCATTCCCAACGCTCCGGCCATATTATGAACCATATACGGGGAACGGGGCAACTAGTGGGCCGTGCTTTGAAAGATTCTCGACGGTCAAGTGCTATGTATAGGTCTTGGTACGTATGAGGGGATAATGCCCTTGCTCACCTTGCTGGAGCTGAAGGCGCTGTCGGGTTCTTATATATGTGTCCTGAGCGCAGCCTGATTGCGCACGTCGGCGGTACTGGTGAGGAATGGAGAAGAGCACGTCGTTTACATAACACCCCCTTCAACCCGACCATCACTGATCGAAAATTTTGATCCACTCTTGCGACCGACTCAGCTCTGGAAAACGGCTTTTCTTCCAATCGCCTTTGCAACGCATTCAAAAATCGCAATTTCCTCTGCGGTCGTGTGTACTTGCCCTAGAGCGTACCTGCGACCTCCAGAGACCCACAGTGCCACCATTACTGATCAGGAAAGAAATAACGATCTCCGCCTACTGACCCTTGAGTGAGCGTTTCATCCCGGTTCACCCCTGCATTTGGACGCCGCGCTCATCGATTGGCCCGATTTTAGGTGGCAGTCGGTACGCGGTGCGTCTTAAAGCTGTTCTTCTCTCCCCTCTCGTCTCATTTCGACACAGGCGACCCTCCTTAACAGCGACTTGCTATCCTCTGCGATCTTCTTGTTGCTCTCGTTTGCTTTCATCTCTTCTTGTTCATTTCCCGCATTTTGGCCTTTTCTTCGCCGCTCAAGGCGAGGATCCATCTTTTGAACTAGACTTCAACGACCACCGCCCTGGCTAGCGCAGCATCTCCGCAACCATCGCGATTCTGGTTCGGAAACTCGAGATTTCCAAAACTCAAACTCAAACGCGTGAACATACCCTTTTTCGAAAAAACGCACCGTTCCCGTATAGACACGTCACATCTCTTGGTCTCTGCTGATAAAACGGCAATGTCTTGCGTGGATATACTACCTCCAGTGACTCCTGTTGATTTCCAGGCACCCGTGTCCTTCCCAGGTTCTCCGGGATTTCGCGACACGCCAGGTTTGGTCCGGCTGGAGGAACCCTCTCTGATTGTTGAAAAATCTGATTCGATGATGGTAGTGGATGATGGAAACGCTGAGAAAATGTTCGACTCGCTCCCGCCACTCTTCCAGGGGCACCCTGATGTCCATCTTAGGAACGGCATCATGAACGCTTCACGCAAGGCGACCAAAGAGATGATCAACGCTGAGAAAGCTTTCTTTGTCGCTGATCTGGGCCAGGTGTACCGTCAACATCAACGGTGGCTGCAATGCATGCCGGACATCAAGCCCTACTACGGTCTGTAGTCTGCTCTGTCGGTCTCGCCCTGCTGCTCACGGGGGTCGTGTGACAGCCGTCAAGTGCAACCCAGACCCGTACGTGCTGAGGTTGCTGGCTGCGTTGGGCGCTGGGTTTGACTGCGCGTCCAACGGCGAGATTGCCAAGGTATTGGCACTGGGCGGGGTGGAGCCCAGCCGAATTGTGTTCGCCAACCCTTGCAAGGCGACGTCGTTCATTCGAAGTGCGGCCAGGCTGGGTGTCGGCATGATGACGTTTGACAACGAGGACGAACTACAAAAGATCGCGTACGCACACCCGGGTGCGAAACTGATCGTGCGTATTCTGGCCGACGACTCCAAAAGCGTCTGTCGTTTCGGAATCAAATTCGGAGCCCCTCTGGAGGTGGTTCCGGGTCTGCTGGCAAAAGCTCAGGGGCTGCACCTGGACGTGATCGGTGTGAGCTTCCACGTCGGGAGCGGATGCTATGATCCGACAATTTATGAAGACGCGGTCCGACGGGCGCGCGAAGCGTTTGACATGGGTGCCCGTGTCGGGTATCAATTCTCACTCCTGGACGTCGGTGGCGGATTCGAGGATGGACGCTTGGAGACTGCGGCGTCTGTGTTGACTGAAGCGATACAGCAATACTTTCCGGATCGGACGGGGATCAAGGTGATTGCAGAGCCTGGGCGGTACTACGTGTCGCGGGCGTTCAGCTTGGCGACGAATATTATTGCCCGGAGGGCTCCGATGAACGAGCGATCCTCGGAGGAAGAGGGTGGATCTGAATGGAAAATAGAGGAACCCAGCGTCATGTGTGAGTTCGGCGTTTTTTTTTTTCTTGTGGAAGACTTCTTTTTCTAATGGCGACGGGGCTGATACTATAAACATAGACTACATCAATGACGGCGTGTACGGTGCCTTTAACTGCACGATGTTTGATCACCAGGTTGTGTCGCCACACGTCCTGTCGATGAACGGGTCCTTTCATGTTCCCGAGGGCGAGCCGATGTCAGCGAGCAGCGTGTGGGGCCCGACGTGCGACTCGATTGACAGGGTGTGCCAGTCGGTGATGCTGCCGTGCGGGCTGCAGGTTGGGGACTGGCTCGGGTGGCACGAGATGGGTGCGTACACGATCTGCGCCGCGAGCCAGTTCAACGGGTTTGAGCTAAGCGAGGTGGTGTACACGACGAGCAAGGGCGGGGAAGAGGCACGTGAGGTGCTTCGCCGGTTCGCAGCCGAGGGACACGGACACAGGGATGTGTAACGGGGGAGATAGTAGACGATGTCCGATTGGTAGTGGCAAGCGCGTGTGCGGACGTGCTGTAACTTTATCGTATCGCGTTGTCGGGGGACGATGATGGCCTCGTAATGAATGTTCGGAAGTTGTAAGGGACTGGAACCCGGTACCGACGGAATAGAAAGTACTTGGCCGACGGGTTGCGGTGGGAAAGGGGTGAGTCATCGAGGGTGATCGACGGTGTGGTTGCTTCGGAATTCAAGGCACGATGCTTCGAATCCCGATCGGGTCATATTGGACTGAGAGGCGGGCAGGAGGAGAGGATGTTGAGCGGGGGATCTCGGGCGAGCAGGGAGAAGGATTGACCCGGGGGTGGCGTCGCGAACCTTGTTGTCGTCGGTGGGGGGGGGGGCGGGCCGAGGATGATGGGCGTGCGTGCCTGGATCTTGGATGTGGATCTTGGCGGGGCCCAGGCGTTTACTTGACCGTTCGCCCGATTTGGTC
>JBBPTO010001209.1:0-17505 GCA_038094155.1 Pulveroboletus cf. aberrans | reverse complement strand
CTCCACGGTCGTCATGCATCACACCTGACACTGCTGAGCAGATACAGTGGTGTGCATTTTTGATGGTGGCAAGGCACAGCTGACTCTAAAAATCTCTAAGTGAGAATTGTGGGCTTACCATGTCAGGGATCAATTTGGTGCTATGTCACAGTGTGATATCACATCCGAGTACAGATGGGAAGTTTTGCAACTCCCTGTCAGTTTCACCTCCTGTGCCAGCACCACTCTGGCAACCTCAATACATCATTTCAAGCACCAATTTTATCTTGACAATGCCTTTCACTTAGCTCTCTATCTATCCATGTAAAACTTTAATTTTATTGTACTGACAAATGTTGATATCTTTACAAGAGGTTTGCAGATTTTGCAACATTGGTTGAAAGATAGTATGGTGTTAGGTGGGTGCAATTGGGTCCAGAAAAAGGCAGAAAAATGGCTTAATGATAGGTTAGCAAATAGAATTGTTGAGTATAGGACAGGTTTCTTGATTACCACAGCATTTATATTAGCCTTTTTCATGTGGTGAAGGACTATGTTGATAGGGAGAGGTTTTCTGATGATATTAGAAATGGTTTGGGTATCCTGAATAGCATTATTGGCCATGCAAAAGCTAATCAAATGCATAGTATGTTGAATATTAATAGGGAAAAGTGTCAGTAGGTGACCTTCACAAGACTTTAAAGGCTCAAAATGCTCATTTTTTCGAAGTATGAATATAGTACAGCAGTCTACAACAGTAGAAGCAAGCAGAGTAACCAGCATCAAGCATGAAGAGAATAAAATTCATCTGGGTAGTAAAGGTAGCATATATGATAATAGTGATTACAAATAAAGAGGAGTGTGAATATATTTAAACTCAGATACAATCATTATATGTATATCTTTGTTTGTATGACCAAAGAAAGCCAAATATCATGTCATTTAATGTAGATTATATGCATTAGCACAAAAGTGAAAAAACCATTGCAAGGTATTGCTGTTTTGTAATGGATATATCTCCGGACCCACCAGACAAAATCACGTGATCCGTGGACCGTTACGTAGCCAGGGGTTAGTACTATATTCGGTCTCACCAATGCTAAGCGATATTCCCACGGTTATAGCCAGTATACTGCATACACTCTCAACACAGCAAACATTGCAACTGTTTTTGGAGTCACTTTATGTTGTGCACAGCCACACATATGGTAACTAACATATAAACATGCAATAACTTTCCAGTATAGCCTGTAGACCCCCAGGTTTAGTTCATTCAAGTTTGTCATTGTATCCTCACAGTGTGCAATAGATTGTTGTGTATGACCATATTACTTCCATGTGATCACTCTACAGATTTCATCATCTCCATAATAATCTGAGGCATTTGCTATGACATTCCATCCTTTCTTCGAATATTGAGTTCCTAGATGTGATCATATATTGTCTACTAGTGGTCTACTACAGAGATCCCAGACTACAACTTTTCCAACTCTATCTGTAGACTATATAGGTATGTTTTGGTCTCTCAATTTTTCTGATGATCTATCTGCAAGCAAGCAGTCTTCTCATAGTTGACCTGCATTTGCAGTGCAATCCTTCTCAAACATCCTGCCAGTGCAGTATAATCACAGTGATACCTTGATTGAAAAAAAGGGCAAGGAGGCCTGAATTATAAGTACATGGGCAGAGACAAACATAATGGGTTGTAGGTACATCCAGATCTCAGGAATTACACTGCTACATTCTGTGATAAAGCGTCATCTAGGGCTGCTCTAACAACACTGTCAGGCAAGTCAAAGTGAATCCAGTGAGAGGCACTTCTGATAGTCTTTGCATTGACATGCAGATAGGACTTGAAATCTTCCTCTCTCACATATGCTCATTTAATGGATGGGTCTGGAGTGAGCATGGTCACCTTGACATTGTCTGGAACTGCTTCCAGATAGTGAGAATAGGTGCAGGAGAGATTTTTCTATACAAGTCTTGGTGAGCACCTGTTGTCAGGCAATGACTGAAACTTACAGAAGCAGCAGCTTTCATGATGGTAGCATCACATAGACAAACACTGAGCAACCTCATCATTATGTTCTCCTTTATCCAGAGGGAGTGCTCTTTAAAATAGGCCTCGGGCATCTTTGGCATCTTAATGCCCTCAATGAATGACTTTGTGAGGGAAGTGATGGAGTCATGGGTTGCTTCCATACAGGAATCAATGAGAATGACTCAAATGGGCTGAGTGGACTTCAAAAGGCATAGCAGGGTGGTAGCCACTATGCCTTCAATGGCATGGCTTATGACAATATTGTACAGAAAATCAGCTGAAAAGAAGGGGCAGAGCTCCTTTGCCAGTATGGAGATGGTATAATTAGAGCCCTTTCTTGTGTTTCCATGGCCCAACAGATTGGGAACAGTGACAAAATAGCCTGCTCTGCTTGTTAGATAGTAGGTAAGGTGCCAATGGTTCTTGAGGCTTGCCTCAAGATGCAAATTCCTGACTAATGCAGGACCAGACCAGAGTTGAGCATGTGATGCCATGGATCAAGAGGATATGCTTAGTTGCAGTCAAGTTGCCCCAAGTTGTCACAGCCATGGATGAACATGGTGGGAGGAGAGATGGAGTGCATGAGTATATGTAGTACAGGTCACATATGGTCATGTCTATATCATGTTATCCATGTATAGTAACCATGAAAGGTTATAGAATGTCATAGAATGTTTAGGAACTTCTGATCTATCAGCTTGCTCTAGGGCTTGCTATTAGAATCCCTGTATTTGAAATGTTAATCAGTTAGCCACTTTAGAGCTGGGAAATAGAAGCTGCTGAGTTACAGATAGAAGCTTTAAATTTGTCATAAGAAGTCATGATGAGTCATGCCAGAAGAACATACTGAAAGATCATGAAATGTTATGAAATCATAATGAGTTAGTCTCCACCGAAGGTCATAGAACCTTTTGGAATGATCATGTGGCTGTCCATGCCATGTGACTGGTACTGTGCCAGCCTGGATGATGAACCATGTGATATACCATGTAACAGACTGATATGACTCAGAATCACTTAAGGCTCTGGGCTGCTTTCACTAGTCAAGGGAAGGGAAAGTGAGTTGATGCCATATATGTTGAGGAAAACACCAAAAGAACAGGACTGCCCTCTGGTGACTGCATTCCTGTCCTTTATATACTAGTCTACATGTTTGTACTTATTGTACTCTGATCTAGATGTCCATGAGGATACCATAAGGAATAGGTGTGGAACAGGCATGGTGTGGAAGAATGGAAAATGATACATGTGTAGGGTAAGGGTATAAAATAATGGTAGGGTCATGGGTGATGCATGAAAGACATAAGAATGTTCTGGGGAGGTCTTAAATGCATAGCATGAAATGCTGTACAAGGGGAAAGGGTTTGCATGATAAAATACAAAGTTCCAGTTGAACTGTTGTGCTTTTGAGCTTCTGAGATTTCAACTTCCAAGTTCTTGTGCTTTGAAGCTTCTGAGTTTTCAAGTTTGGAAGCATCACTTCTTGTGTCAAACATTCTAAGTATGGTCAGAAGTGTTGAAAGGGTCAAGAATGTCAAAAGGGGTGTGGAAGCGACTGTAATACAGACAATGTGATGAATCATGTGACTGACCATGTGGCCTTAATTCATTTGATCTGAATTCAAGTGACATGTGATTGAAGGTCATGTGACCCCCATCTGTGCATAAGAAAGAATATGAAAATAAGAGATAAATCAGAAGAAAAAAATTCATTGTGTCATGAAGTGTGTTAGGATGTCATATCATAACATTCACATTGATCAAAAAGTGTTTTGAACTGCTGTCAATCAAAAGCCTGGCACTACATACTCAGAAAATAATAATCCAGTGACAAAGATAATTCTATATATTTCTTATTGATCATATGCCAAGCATGATATTGATAAGGCATCTTTATATGAGATTACAGATCAGGTTCTCACAGATGGAATTTTCTTTCCTCAGAAGCCTTCCCAGACTATGTCTTTTGGAGTTTTTCAACTATCCTGTTGAGATAGGTCAGGAATTTCCCTACAGTTGTGTTAATTTCCAAGTTCCACTTGAGATCTTGAGAAAGACAAAAACATGATTTGGTGCAATCAACCTTCATGCCACCAATTACATGTCAACTTCTTTAGCTTTCACTTTGACTTCCAAATGGTATTTACAAAGCTGTATGGTTGCATTTTTCAGTTGCATTTGTGAATAACACTAGCATGGTTATATGCTAAGATAAAAATGTCTTTCTGAGCCTTTCAACTTACATTGGGAGTTAGGCAAGAGAGGTTTTTCAGTAGTCTGTTTAGATTGGTGTTTGAAAACCATTAATGGAAAACTTAGAAAAAAGCTAAACAACAGCAATAACAGTGATGGCTTATAAACATTGCAAAAGATATGGGGCAATCTACTGTCATCTTTTCATTCATATTTGTACAGCGATTTATAAATCTGATTCTTTGTCCCATCTGTCTTTGATATTTTTTGAACAGATTTCTTTTAATCTTGTCACTCTATTTCAGTTATGTTTATGAAAAAAATAGTCTTTTTTGAGTTGATTTCAGAATACAATTGAGAACTCTTTCACATTCATAGTCAAATTAAAGAGGAGTATATTCATTTTTCAAGTTCAAAAAAAGGTGGCTCTTGAGTTATTGCCTGAAAAGTCATTGGCCCACTTGACCCAGCATATATTTGAACTTTTTTTCTAAGTAATGAAGGATTTAACTAATTTTTGACTTTTCACATTTCTCTAGACTATCTTGACTCATTTCAGACCATCACATTTTGAATTCTTTCCTTTGACTAGACTATCTTGACTCACTTTGAACTGCTACATTTTGATTGTCTTTTAACTAGACTATCTTTACCCATTTCTGACTGCTGCAGTTTGACTAGACTATCTTGAATCACTCCAGACTGACACAGCTTAACTTTTCCATGACTTGAACTCTCCAACCATGTTCCTTTCTATTTCATTGATTTAACACTAAATGCAATTCACCTCATCTTTTGGATTTGTTTTATATATCTGGTATTTAGTAAGATGCTTGTAACTGTGCAAGAAAATTATAAGATCTGTAGAAGAGCCCAAACTCCTTGAGTGGCTTATAAACCATTGTCTTCTCCCACCTGCATTTCAGATCTGCTCTCTGTTTCTTTATAGATTGCCTTGTAACCTTCTTGGTTCTATATTTCAAAATTCTTTAACACCTTTCATGCAATCACAACTATAGTTGCTTGACCACTTCATGCTCTTTGTTGAATGCCATGTATTTCTTATGATTTATGACCATTTCAGAGGCTAATCATTATCCTTTTGTATGCTGTCAGTTACATTAGTGGATGTTCACATAAGCGCAATGTGATACAACTCAGAACCACTTAAGGTTCTAGGCTGCTTTTACTAGTCAAGAGAAGGGAAAATGAGTTGATGCTGTAGATGCTTAGGAAAATACCAAGAGGACAAGACTGCCCTCTGGTGGCTGCATTCTTGTCCTTATATCTATTTTACTCTAATCTAGATGTCCATGAGCATACCATAAGGATTAGGTGTGGAGAAGGCATGGTATGGAAGAATGAAAGATGGTACATGTATAGGGTAAGGGTATAAAATGATGGTAGGGTCATGGGTGATGCATGGAAGACATAAGAATGTTCTGGAAGGGTCTGGAATGCATAGCATGATGTACTGTACAAATGAAAAGAGTTTGAATAATGAAATACAAAGTTCTGGTTGAACTATTGTGCTTTTGGACTTTCAAGATTCTGGGTTCTGAGTTCCCATGGTTCCAACATTCTTCTGAGTTTCTGAGCTTCCAAGCTCTTGTGCTTCTGGGCCTTTGAGTTTTCAAGTTTGAAACCATCACTTTCAATGTGTCAAACATTCTAAGTGTGGTCAAAAGTGTTAGAAGGGTCAAGAATATTGGAAGGAATGTGGAAGTGACTGTAACACAATGTGAAACTCTTACATCTGCTATTGTTGAAAAATGGCAGGATCAGAACCAACATTGTAAATGTTTCCAGAGTGCCACTAAGGTCTTGGTTTGTTATGAATCTAAATGGCTTGTGGCATATCATCCTGACTATCTTCATCAAATGTATCATGTCAAGACTGTAATAGTATTCTTTTCTGGAAAATAGGGCATGCATCTATACAGCATGCCATTGGCTTCATAGCATTATTTGGACTGCCCTAATTAATGTTCCTTTTCAAAGACACAACATGGTCACTTACCTCAAGTCACTGAGATATGCATATATCATCTCAGCTTTCATTCTTTCGATTTTGAGATTGGTTTGAAAGCTTTTCTCTTGCTTGTTCTCTCCCTCTTAATTATTTTCCTTGTCTTCATGCAAACCCTCCTCCTTTCTCAACTCTAAGTTGAACTCAGAGATGAGCTAGTCAGGATCTATCATCTATCTACTGTGCCATCCTTAACCTAGAAGCAAATCTGGTTCTTGCAGCTCAAATACAGAATTATTCAGATGTCTGAGCCTTCAGGATCTTGATATATATATGTGACTACTCCCATTTAATATAGTAAACTCCTGGTAAACACATTGCCCAGCATATTTTTCTCTTCAATTGGAAAACTTATATTTGTCTGGCTAGATTTGATGGTAAAGCCATTGTCTATCTGGCTGTCAAGGGGTTAGTGACTTTAGTGATAAGCACAAACAATAATAATAGTTAACAATTCTCATAAATTTTATTATGTTATTATATCATGCAATCTGACATTACTGTCATATCATGTGATTTGACTATATATTAGACTACATTATCTGTTGATATTAATCACAAACCCTAATGCAATTATAAAAAGATATTAAAATTGCACAATATAACACTACTGTCAAATTGTGCAATTTGACTATATATGAAACAACTCAGAATCACTACTAAAGGCTCTAGGTCACTCAATAGACAATGAGAGAGGAAAGGGAAGAATGAGTCGATGACTTTGATGCTGAGAAAACATCAAGAGGACAAGACTGTCCTTTGGTGGATTTTATTCAAGCCTTTATATACTACATGGATGTTATTATCTATGGTGTACTAATCCAAGATGGCCATGCTGCCTGTGCATGTATTTAATGTAGCTATGATCATATGGAAGCATGCAACAGCCTTGTACATGCCTGATGTGCAAGGGTATGGAAGAATGGAAGATCATAGATGAATAGGTCAAAGGGTGTAGTATAGGGTATGGGTCATGGGTAATACATAGAATGGTCTAGAAGAGTCTAGATCTAGAATGCATGTGATGTCATACTTCATACATGGATAGAGTTGTGAAGTCATGATTGGGGTTGGTACTTTTGTATGACTACATATAGCCTACCTTTAATATAATGAAGTCTAGCATTGCATGTAGAGTTTCTAGAGTAATGGTAGTGCATAGGTGTGATGTGGGATATTCATAGATCATAGATTAGATGATTGTAACAATATATTCAACCGTATCACTTTTTGGTGGTGATTGTGGGAAACAAATTTGTATTTGAGTGACCTGAATGTGAGCATAATCCTGATGCAATTAGAAAAAATGCATTAAATTTGCAGAAATATTAGGCCATTTTACTGTCTCCAGATGAAACCCCATTCCCTCTAAGTTTCACTTGATCGTGCTGAAACAGTTGTTCAGTCTTTCCTCAAGGAATATGACCATGACAGCCAAAAACTTGAATGCATCTAGTGAGCCAGATCTGTGGTTGAGATGTTCAATCTTGAATATCTCAGAGTATATGTAGTAGTTTGACAGAATGTCCACCAGTGTTTGCATCAACTTCCACAGTAGTCTTGTTGCAGAAACATCAGAGGGATTATGCAGTTATGCCATACTTTTTTTCTTGACTTTATTATCTTGAAAATCTGAAAGATCCCTTCTTCCATTAACTTAGCATAGCTGTAGATCCTTTGATTCATGGAGATGTAAATGCTGAAAATCTCACTGTCCTTATTATTGAGATCTATGTCTGATAAGCAAGTTCTTCAGCAAGATTCACTTCAGCTTTGCTCACCTTTGTTATAGATAATCAGCACCCACAATCCTATCATCTTGACCAGACCTTGTGCATGTTTGTAAAACTCCTTCCCATCACTCACATACTTTGTGTCTGTAGGGTTGTTGATTTCTATCCATGACTCCAGTACCTTCAATAATTTTCATACCATATCTGCTTTGACCTTTCATTGATCCGACCAGGTCTCTAAGGCCACTGTTCTATGTCTTTTCCCAGTCATGATCACTTTTGAACTCAACTTCTTGTCAAACCCACCTTTCCATGCCTTCCTATCACATGGGTCTCTATTAAGTCACAGACTTGATAGATGACTTCTGCCCTTCAAAAAATTCCACCAACAATTCCATCTGCATTATCAAGATCATTACCACCTAATTTCTGGACATGATCAGAGGGATCTCATTTTCAAGTCTTTTCTTTTCTAGTCTGTTCAGAGGGCACAGGTTATATCTTCTACAGACCAGGTTTCTCTTCAAAATGTCTGTTTTCACATAACTAATGAGTGTGCTTCAGACCTTCTCATTCAAATTGTACATGTCATCAATCATCTTGTTGATTAACTTTTCAACTGCCTGTCTCATCATCTTGTTCATCTTTGATGTATTGTTGCTGATCTTCTTTTTTTTCTTCCATGCCATGTTGATCAAATGACTGTGGTGTGTCACTCTGATTTATTATGCTGTGTTTATCATTTATTTCTATCTATTTCTTTATTTTATCTCCTGCAACCTACTACTACTACTACTACTACTACTACTACTACTACTACTACTAATTGGATCATCCATAGTGAGTATAAGTTGTATATATTCATTTTTTAAATCAGTACTTAGTCAAGCTCCAGATGATCACAGAGGAGATAAAAGTAAAGGCACAGTTGATGGTAAGTATTTTCATGAAGAAGTTCACAAGGTAAGTGAGACATATCTCCCATTTCTTCTGCTTGACACTTAGTGAGCATATATTTAGATATGGAATAGAGTTAGTGAAGATTAAGGTAAAGCTTATGGCATATGCTTACTTATTTTCTCTCCACTCTCCAATGATAATCTCTCTATATATAAAAATCTATTGACAAAATTAGATTAGCAGGGGTATAATTTTGTAGCTCACTCACCAATTTTTTTTCTGTTAAAATCAATGAAATAAATACTAATGTTGATGTATAGTATCTTTGCTAGACTTCTTTCTCTCTCATCCTCTTTTCTTGTTTTTTTTTTTCTGAACAGGGACTGCTATAAAAATATAAGCAGATAATATAGAGCCTGATCATCAAACTGAAGTGAGCATGCATGCAAATTGCTAAACTCAAAAGAAGGAGGAAATTATCAGACAACATCAAGCCATCCAGTAATTAATATGTCAAGACTTTATTTCAATCTATTGTGGGATCTGAAGATTTAAAGAAGACTGACAATAAGTACTCACTAGCACATAATCAAAATATGTTCACTTATATCATGTTAGCTCATTTACATATTTTTTTTCTATACTAGACTGCAAAGCTCTTCTGTTTCTTGTGAGAATCATCATCTGCAGAGTTAGCCTTATGCTTGCTCCCATGATATCAATTCATGTAATGATCATATACAGTAGTACATACACCAATCCAGAAGTTATTCACCACCTTATTCCAGACAAGGTTCATCTGCCCACTTTCATATGCTTACATATCACAAGCAGCTGCCCTTTTTGCATTCTAAATTTCCATTCAAGGAGATGCTTATGCAAATACTGGCTGCTTTGCATGCAATTGATGTCAAGAGTGTATTTCCTGGTCTCATAGCTCTAATTGTAGGTATCTTTGTTGTTAATGCATATAGGTATGAAACTCCTGGCTATATATCCCTTGTTGTATTTCCAGACAAGCAAAGGCATAATGAGTACCATCAGACAAATCATAGCATGATAAATACCTCAAAAACAACCTTCTTTAGCATCAAAGCTCAATCTCTTTTCCTATAGTACAACAGCTGCAATTATAAATATGTTGAAGTCAATTATGTCATGGCCTCTTCTGTCTCCTTACTCATAGCTGATCAGATTGAATCAGACTTGAAAGCCAGCAATTTCTATGGTGTGACCAATGTCTTCCTCTTCTTTTCAAACCAATGCTCCAAAGGCACTTTTTTTTTCTCCCAGCTACAGTGTGATTAGCTACTTATTGGTGTTAACATACAGGTCCTTCACAGTATCATTGCTTTATCAAGTTTCTCTGAGCCAGCATACTTCCATCTTGTTGTTGCTGTTAAACAGTACTATGCCTCAATATCTCCACTCATTGTCTTCCTCCCCATTGTCATAGTCAGGAGTGTTCTTTTTATAGGAGAAGGACACATTGAAGAAATATTCTCACTTTCTGGTTTTCTTGTCTTTTTACTACAACATATAGTCAACTCCATATCTGACTTTCTGATTTCACTCTATTCATACCATAAAGTCATGCCTTCTTTCATTGCACAAAGCACTCCTTCTCAACAATTCCTCTTCCACCAATCTGAAAATTCACAACCTCATCATATTTCTTTTGACCCACTTCAGTTATGACATTATTCTTAGTGACAAAAAGGACCTCCTCATGCTTTTTTTGCTCACCTACCATCTCTGAGATGACTCTGGAAATACCACTAGGGTTTCTGCCATCCCTTCAAATATTTTGTTTGGTGGTGTCTCAGGGCCAGTGCAATCAAGGAGATTTTAGACAAGAGATTCTATAATGGTGAAATGTACAAGTAAGCTCTCATTCCTGCATACTTTCCTTGTCTGATTATACAAATCTTATGAAGTGCATGCAAAAACACTGATGATGGCCTCCAAACCATCCCTTTTCATATATCTCTGGCAAAAGTACTCATTTCTCACCACCATGATCTATTCTGAACCTGGTTTTCCTTAGTTTAATTGAAACAGCAGGATAATGGTTCTTTCTGTGGATGATTTTTCCTTGGCTGTTGAGCATCCTCAAAACTGAGTAAAATCAGTCAAATAAGAGATGAAAGGCTTGATAGAGAGGCTCATCTTTAATATGGATCTTTCAATAAATCGATTCTCATACCAACCTGAATAGATCAGCTATGTGACTTATTGACTGCCCTTGAGAAGATCTTCCAGGAATGTCTATCATCTCACAAGATTCTAGTGGGATATCCATCTTTTCTCATTGACTCTTTAAAAAGATGGAATCCAACAGCTCATACTTCACAATGAGTGGCAGTGCTTTGGTTTTGCATGGACATGAGTCATGCATAGCTTGTTGGTTCCTGTTCTCATTTTCTCTTAGCTGAGATATGGCATTGTAAAACTGCAAAAGATCTCAGGATGAAGTCCTAAGCAAGAAACAGGGGTGTGAGTGTATATCTCAACCCAAGGAGATTGCAAAGAAAGAAAAGGAAAAGAAGAATGACTGTTAGAAAGGCTTGCTAATCATCCATAGAACACTGAAAAACTAGAGTCCGGCTTTCTCCTGTTTAGTAGAGCTAGAAAACTGAATTTTCTTGCAGGTATTGACTAGGACTTAAAGAAAAAGAGAAAAGACTCAGAAACTGGATTTAGAGGCTTAGAATAAATTGTGAGAGCTTGCACACTGTCTAGGAACAAAATTCTAGATACAACAGTCTAATTTGGGTATACTCAAATGAAATATAGTAAAGGAAATATGAAAACAAAGCAAACCTGACTGAATCCAGAGCATGAGAACACTGTGGCTGATGGGCAGAAAGTCAGATCCAGAACACTGGGTTAGAAACTGACCTTTAAACTTCAACTAGCTTGTTTTGGATTGGAATAAATGACAGCAGGATGATCTTGGATTTGATGGGTTCACAAGATAGCGGCTATAGGATCATGGAAGAAGTTGGGATATCACTGTAGAGAACTCTGGTTTCCTACAGCATTGGATTACAGATCTTGACCAGCTTGTCTCTGCAATGTTTTATGCTATAATGCTCACATGGATGGAGGCACCTGAGGTACCAAATGCAATCACCTCATACACATCATATATGGCCAGGATGACCAACATGTTTTTATGCTAAATGGCATGCTCTTTATTGCTACAATATATGTCAAGATACAGCAGCTTCAAGGCCATAGTCATTTTATTATTCACTCTTCAACATACTTCATCTCTTGTTTCATTATCTTCATCCTCAGTATTATATATCTGATGGCTGCCAAGCTTGCCTTCTATATCATGGAGCTTTCATAATTTCAAAACTATACAAGCTATTCTTTCATTCATTATGGCAATGTGCTCAATGGTCAAAACATTTCCTTCATCCTTCAATGCTACACTGAAAAGCATCTTGGCCTAACTTTAGATCTTAGGCACTATTGGCAAGTCATGTGCTCAATACTCTGCTCACTTGCCAAGGTCAAATTTGGAATTCCTGACAAGCATATTCATGATTTAGCTGCCATCCATGCTCAGTTTTACCACTCAGCTGGTATTACTGATGCTCATTATGGCATCCAAAGTAAAAATATCCTTTCTTTCATGTCTCACACCATCATTCTCTTTATGTAGCATGTATGCCTCAAATGGCATCTTTGTTTAGAATGTGCTATGTTTAATGCATCATCTGATCCACCAGCCAATATGGACAGCATGGCTATGATGTTTGACTCTTTCAAGGCCTCTCTTTCAGTCTTCATTCATGGCATCTTTTAAGGAGATATTGAGATTTTTTTTTTCAGACCACACTTGCACTGAATGAGTGTCATGCAAGAATTTGGGTCTGGCTTCACATCCTACATCAACATCATGTTTCTGGCCTCAGCCTCTTTCATTCCCCACCATCTTCCACCCTTTGTTGTTTACTTCTGACTTGCATATCATCTTCACTTCTTATTCCCTGGCTTCCAGGCTTTTTCTTTTACCTTCCATTAGCATGCTAAGGCTGTCTTACCAATGATCACCTCTTGATCATTATGCTGACAGAAAGCAGAAAGAGTTTATCTTTTTTTTTGCTGCCCCTTTGCTGAGCCCCTGCTCTCTGTTCATTGTTGTGACTCCATTTGTTTCCCTTACAGAGGATATGTGTCACAGGCTTGTGGTCTATCCCATTTCTGATGAAAAATGATCTACTGAAATGAAATATATTGAATATCTGATGAAATCCATGCTCTCTCATAGTACAAACTATTTTTTCATTTCTCAATGTAAGAGATTCTAGGTCGTCCCATTGACTAAACATGATCAGATATTCAGAATTCAATGGTAAAGTGTAACTTGAGCATCAGCTGATGTTGAAGTTACTTTTATATATTGTACATGTGATTATATAATTATATGTATTTATGTCAATCATATATTACCCAGGAGTCATGAAATGGAATGAGGCCATTAAGTCTGATGGATAGCATGACTGTGTGAGAGCCATCATGTCAGATGAAAACAGGAGGCTTTTTTTTCACACTGACCATGGAGTCCTTATATCCAAGATGAATTGAAGTATTATATAGGATTAAGTGATATCTTTGCATAAATATATAACTCAAAAAAGTATTTGATTTCATAGTGCAAAATTGTCAAAAAGTATACAATTAGAACATATAATATTCACATGCTGCAATATGTGAAAGAAATGTCTTTTTGCTTTTTTTGTAGCTGTTTAAAATAGACATTTAGCAAGTATATGAACTTTACCAGCTGTAAATATCGACATTTTCCTATGTGACTGAGATTTTATTTTTCCCTGAGATTGGTAAGTAAGCCTGCCATCACTGCACCACTGACAATATATACAATTTACTAGTTAATTATATGAAATATAATTTTTATTTGTAAAAATATAAATTAGAATAAAAAATGGTCTATGAGCACACTGCTTATTTTTTTTTATTATGCTTGTGATTTTCATTTTGAGCTGGTAGATCTAGATGGATTTCATTAGCTGTAAGATTATTTGAATAAAATATCAAGCATTAGGTACATGAAGATCGGAGACTAAATAATGGTGGAAAATTTGACATATAACTTTTTGAGAAGCCATTGGAAAGCACATCAGGGTTCTACTAAGAATGTGTGTTATGAATTAAGCTCTATTTTTTCTATTTTCTTGATTTTCTTCAAATTTCTCACTATCCTATCTTGCTATCGATTCTGTACTTATTTTAAATTGGCAGTTCTCTTTGCCCTAGACTGTATTTATATATTTTGTTGCCTTTTTGTTTGTTTTGCTATTTCACATGTATTATAGCAGTTATGCTTTTCTACTTATATTATTCTATTTTGTTTCATTTTGGACTTATCTTGACTAGACAATTTCCTTTGTCCAGGATCAGTTTAAATACCTTTTGTTCTCATCTTAGTTTATGCATGTTCACCTGTACTATAAAAATATCTGCTATAGTTTCTGTATTCCCTAAGCTAGAGCTATGCAATCCACCTCTTGACTGAAGGCTTCTTGAGGGCACAGTTGCCATTCATTCTTAAGCATAATTTCTTACTGTTTCTAAGCACAGGTATTTATCATTCTTGAACACAGTTGCTCACAAATATGCTTGTCTCAAAATAGCAGTCTTCTATTGCATCACAAACATAAAAATTTGCATATATTTATTTAAATTATATTTTAAATATTTTGGATATTTATTCAGATGAAGCATCAAATTGAGTATGTAATTAATGAAAATTAAAAATAATTATATCAGATTGATACTTAAGATTGCACAGGTATGCTTTTTTACAAGCCTCACTTACATAGAGATAACTTTTATTATATTAGGGTCATAAAAATGTATATTTTCAAACAAAATCTGAGTAAGCCAAGTGAGATTTATGAAATATAAATATAGGTGTATTGTATTTGATATCTATATATCATCTATACATAAATGATTTCATATATTTACAATGATCATGTAAGCCCCATCAGATTTCACTGGCATATGTTTATATGAACAATACCTATATCTCAACCACACCACCATAGAAATAGCATTGATCTAGTATTTTCACCATTGGCCATGGGCAAATTTTAAACTCTCATTCACACTATACATAAATAATTTAAAACTCATTGAATTGTTTTATATTGTCTTGTATAGTTGTATGATGTGAGATTATTGCCAACAACTGACACATAGACCAAAACATTAAAGCAACTCCCTTTTGAACACAATAAATTGTTACAGGACTTTTATGTGTCAATGGAATATAATAAACAGTAAGTCAATCTGATTGTATTTCAATGATAATTAAAAATATGACAGACATCCAATGTTCATTGTCAGAGACATACCTGATGCTCTTTGCACAGATGATGGTGTCACATTTGATGAAATTAAACAAATTATTGCATTTGAAAAGACATGTGAAGTAGAGTTCATTCAAGGGTTTCATGATCAGGTTCCATGGACAGTCAAGCTTTCACTTCTTCACAGTGATTATGAACAAGGATGGAAACAAACTGCAATGCAATGGCTTATGAGAAGACATACTGTCAAAATCTAACACATCCAATCTCTGGTCTACTCTGAGGTCATTTACTACAACTCCAAGGTTGATGCATACCAAGCCCCTCAACTCTGCTCCAGAGAATCTCAGAGTTGATCATTCATACAAGTAAGGTCCTATTTCTCATTCCGGACCTGATATATCCTATTTCAGACATTATGTCAGAGTTACATCAGAGTTTAGTGCTCACATATCCATCTCTATTTAGGTACTCAGCATTGTCCTTGCTCCCTCAGTTGTTCTGCCATACCATTGTGCAATAGCTGAGTATGGGTATCTCTACCCCTCATAATGCACAGATTTTGTCACACACTGTAGCAGTTGATGCATCATTAAAGTACATCAAGGATAATGGCCAACTTGCTTGGGGAGTAACTGAACACTATCTGGATTACTATCTTCTGATTCTGGAGAACAAAGGTTTTCATGTTATTCTTCTGACAACACTGAATGACCCAAGCTATGTTTTCTGTCTCGATCTCCACAAAAGGCACAAAGCTTGGCATGCCAGATACTCTAACCTTGAGTTTGATCTCACTGGATGTATGCTATTTATTGGAACCTATGGACAAGAAGAAATCTGATTTGCAATGGTTCCCCAATCCATGTTCACTAGTGTTGCCCAAATAGGACATTGGCTCCTATCTTTGGAGACAAGCGCAACTGTCCGTGGCACCTACGGGACTACAGTCACATGACCATGTCACCTGATCGAACATGCACAGACACCTGTCGCATAAAAGTGCATTGTAGAGGGAGAGCCCCTATTCTGCCTGTGTGCCTGGAAGGATCCCAGACATAACCCACACCTAAGCGACTTTCACTAGGTCGGGTCTAGGGGCCAGTCCTCTGACTGGTTATCCAAGTTACACCATTATCAGCTAGTGTACTCCCACTTAGAGGTGAAAGTAGATGGTCATAGTCAACTGGGTGCAGTTAGGGCAGCGGTTAAGCCCTCTGATGAGACCTTTTGCACAGTTGAAACTGCTGCCCATGCACCGGGGTTCAATCCCTGCCGGCGCTGAATATTTGCAGCACATGTCACGTGACATGGACTAGGCTCTATGGACTACATCCCTAGATCGGCCAACTTTTATTGAAATGGAACCAAAGAAAGAAAAGAGGCTGAAATGCATCAACAATCCATCAATGGCATGGAGGTAACTGGAACAAAGACACTGTTGAGCAATTTGCATTATTGTCAAAATATGCTATATCTTGCCTACCAACTCAAATAGCAAGGCTTTCATGACATCTATCTCTGTGAAAACTACCCCTTGAATCTGTCTACTGGACATTTGCATCAGGTGATGAATCTTCTGTGAGTGTTATTTTTACAAATCACACAGATCCCCTTGGTGGAAATGCAGTCTCTATCACATTTCATCCCAACATCCTTTCATAATGATGTAAACATGCAAATCTGCATTGGAGAATATATAGGATTTTTGTTGAGTTTTATTCAATGATCTGATCAATGTTATTCAGAGGAACTGGAAATGAAAAGACCATCTATGAAATGTGTCAATCAGATGTTCAGAAACTAAAGGATGGCATTAAAGAAAACCGGTATGAATGGGTAACTGATGTGACAGCAAGTGCTATAGAGGGGTGAAACAATAGTACATTCCTTCAGGAAAATGTTTCCATAGCCATCTCTGTTTGATATGGGCAGAACCAGCAAGTTTGCACACCTGATGGTAATATGAAGGAAGAAGCTAATCATTGAAGATGCATTCATAATTGAATCTCAACACACTCTGCTTGCTTCCACTGTCATAGACTGCCCTACTATATCCAAAATTTGAAAAAATAAGCTTTTTGAGCTTTTAAAGTCTTGTGGAGGTCATCTAATCAAGATTTTCCCTATTAATATTCAACACACTATGTATTTGATTAGCTTTTTCAAGGCCAATAATGCTATTTAGGATACCAAAACCATTTCTAATATCACCAATACATTCCTATTCATCAATATAGTCCTTCATCATATGAAAAATTCTAGTACAAAGGCTGTGGT
>JBBPTO010001208.1:0-17507 GCA_038094155.1 Pulveroboletus cf. aberrans | reverse complement strand
CCCCCCGCCGCCCCCCCACGCCCCCCCCCCCACCCGCCGCGCGCCCCGGGGGCCCCGCACAGAAGAGATCAACCACACCAGAGAATGCGCAAGGACCGTTGTGAAGCATTGCGACGGATGTATGAGCCGTTGAGCAAGCTCTCGCCACTCCTTTGCTCATCACGCGCACCATCGGAAGTTCTTCGTTCGGTTTCGATCTCACGAGAAGACGACTTGACTCGATCCACGCGTCTCCATTTCGGAAGAGGTCAGCCGCCCGACGCGTCTCCAGTAACGGCCAGGACACAGTGAGGCTGACATCTCGCCCAAGCCCCACTCTCGCGCACATTAAACCAGGCTAGCTTGCCCTCTGAGTCCTTGTCTCGTCCTCTCCCCATCTGCTCAGTTCTCCGCACTCGATGGACAGTCGCCATGAGTGCCGCATATCTCTCTGTTTCCTTCAAGTCTCAGGGACATGTCCATATTGCTGACGCTACCCCACGCTGTCGCGCAACTCGCCATTCGGGCAGCGATCGATGGACCACGCAACGATACTTGCAGAGGTCCTGTCGTCCTCGTCTGCCCCCGAGACTACCAGCGAAGCGTAGCGCACAGGCTCCTCGCGAGGGCCGTCTGGGAGGCCAGACAAGGATCCGGGCCTGCGTGAGCTGACGCGGCGTCCAACATCCTCCGCTCGTCGCCTCCCTCGCGTCGTCACATGAAGCCGTTACAGAGGGTCATGATCGGTCAAAGGGTTACGCCGATGGCTTGGATTTTCAGTCGGGCTTGACCTGGTTGTCACCGAACCTCTTCAGAATAGCCTCTTACCTACTTCCACCCACACCAGCCTCGGGGCCAAGAAAGCATCTGATCCTAGTTGCATACGACGCCAACCCCCGGGCAGAGCGGTACAGAGAAACAGGCCATACGAGAGCTTGACGATCCAACTTGACGGGACCAAGCTGTCGAGGCGACGACTTCAGTCTCAGCTACGAAACCACTTCTCCCCTGGTCCTGCAAACGTTACGCAAACCTTTGTTCGCTTGGCCCTGGCATTATCCAACAGACCCCGACATCCTGCAATGTGGGTCAATTTGCTGGAACAATGCATCAATCGTAACGAGAGCGATGTTCTTCCGAAAGGATCTACCGGAACGGAACGTATCGTCATAATCGACGACGAGCTGTCACAGACAATCGGCCATCTGCTCATTGGACGATCGTGTCTTCGTAAATAGTCCGCTTATCTCTGGTAATTTCACATGCCTCTTCAGAAGCCGAGACATGGCTGGCCATCAAGACAATAGATTTTAAAGACCAGACGGAACAGAAAAAAAAAACATGCCGTGATGCGGCTGATACCCTGATACGCGAGTTGATCCTGTTTGCGCCGAAGCAGCATTACTTATCGCTGGTGAGTCTGACTCGCAAAGCCAAAAGCAATGTACCTGTCTTCTCGCCGCAATTTTTCTGCTGTCCCCTCGTATGGCAGACGGGTAGTATTCGGATCGGATCTCCGCAAAAACTGAGCCAGGGAACCGATCGCTCGGGTCGATCTCGACGAGATGTTCCAAATCATCAAAGAGATGAATCGTTCGTCAGAATGGTTCTGGCGTGGAGGTTGGACGGAAATGAACGCGTTCCCTTGCACAGACCTGGAAAGGCGACTGCTGGGACTCCGGGAGTTGCCAATGGACCGACCGCGGCCCACTGCCAGGAGTCTGGAAGAGTTCGTGCTGTTCCCAACCCTACTACACTCCGCTGGAGAATCCAACTTGCAAGGATGACGCCATGATAAAAGCAACTTTGGACGAGGAGGGTATTCATCATTCGTGGTGTCGATCGTTTCCTTCGCGTCCCGTTGGCCGGAGTTCAAGAAACCATCAGATTTCCTGGGGACTCGTCCGAACCGTACGGCAGTCTCTTTCCGAAAGTCTTTCACCTGTTAGAACATAAGTATGCCCTCGGTCGCACACGAAAATCCAATCAAGGATGCATGACAAGCACGACAACCCTGTTCTGCACAACCTACGCAGAATAGCATGACGCCATGATCGATCCTAGCTTCTCCTATGCAGCTCTGCTGATGCAGATCGATTATTTTTTCTCCTTCTCTTCTCTCACAATCCCACGGAGCGCAGACAGAACGTGTTGGATAGCCAAACGACAGAAGAGCTACAAAATATGTTAATAACGAGCAGATCCACTATATATTCCAAGGAAAGGTGCGAGCACTAGGGGGGGAAAATGAGCATAGAACGTCATGAAGGAAACGCCCCCGGAATCGTCGCCCGACGCCGCTCGGGGTGATGATAGTATGTCCCATGGAGACGCCGTTTCGGCGACGCGCTCGGCGTCGCAGCTGACGATGATGACGCGACTTGACCCAGATCTTCTTGCGAGCCGCCGTCGTGATGACGCGCCGCCTCCGGGGGTGTCGCATTCCCATACTCCCCCGACGAGTCCGTGTCGTCCTCGTCCTCGTCGTCCACCAGCCAATCGTCCCCTTCTGGTAACATGATCACTCCCGAACCTGGATCGAAACTGAGTCGATGGTGCGAGCTGCCGTTTCTGCTCCTCGCGCTCGTCGACGGACCTCCCTCGTCAGACTCGGCCCACGGGTTCGGCGTGTGCGCGCCAGTATTAGGAATAAGAGATCGCCCCTCGCCAGTCGTGCCCCTGTCGTTGTTGTTGTCGCCGTTGGCACCCGTGCGTGTCCGTCGCGCGACCCTTTTCCGCAGCGCGGTGTATCGGTTCCGCAGACTGAGCACGATTCCCTGGGTCGAGTCAAGAGGGATGCGCATCAGGCCATTGCGATGGCCGTTGACGAGCGTTTGGCCTTTTTTCAGCGGGAGCCAAGGTTCTGGGAGGACGCCCGTGAAAGCAGGGTGTCCATAGCGACGTTTTCCGGTACTGTAAACAGGAGTTGAACGCGACTTCACAGCATCGAGACCAGACGACTTACTTCAGAACGCCATTGTACCAGTTCGCCATCGGTGGCTGAGACTGCGCCCTACATTAAAAGACGCGATGTCCGAAAAGGTTGGCACTTACATAGTCCGTCCTTTCGTCCTCGGGAGCGACGTACAACGTCTCGTCGTTTTGTGCGTACCGTCTGCGGCTGAGGTTGCTGCGGTCATGCGTCAGGACTGGAAAAAAAGAACGTTCTTATCATACCTCTGCGACCACGTCACTGGGTGGCCTTCCCTGAGCCTTACAATATCTGCGGCCTCCTCACCTCTCTCCACCTCGCACACAGAACTCAGACACACCGCGTTGCTCAATGGGCGGAACGTCTTCTGAATGTACCAGGACCACGCAGCAGTCGCTAGGACCAGCGGGACGAGGAGAGATGACATGATGTACCATTGCCGCAAAGTGAGAATGCCGATCATGAAGACCTGGAAGATGATAATCCCCCAGATCAACCGCACAAAGGTCAGCGGCCAGGCTTGGCCTCGCGATTCATAAGGCTTGTAGAAGACTGCAAGCGAAGTGTTGTCCGATTATGGTCACCGAAACGGAGTGATTGCTTACCGAATAAAAGCTTGTACTTGTAGACAATGTATGCTACCCCAAAATAGATAGCACCGAAAATGACGATGAGTGGTTGGACTACGCTGTATAGGATAGTAATGACGAAGATCAGTATTGCTTGGGGGTAGACAACACCATAATTTATCATCGGGGGTGCATTCAACTCGGCGAAATCTGCAATGACATTGGCCCAGGTCCAAGACGGTACAACAAGAATAGTACGTACCTCGCGGGGTTCGTGTCCAAAAGAGTCGGGAAATCGCTCGAGGAATCAGCATCCCGAGGTTGAGCAGCTGCAAAGGCATGATACCAAACCCTGACTCGACCATTAGTCAATTGTATAGTTCCGAGTGAGGATAACAACCTTGAAGGAGGACGTAGGAAAGGAAGAAGTGCCTAAAATCATGATCAAGTCCTGTCCACGATTCGATTCCTTGAGACGCACTTGGCTCGCCCTTGTTGCAATGCTTGGGCTAACTTCTCAGGAATCCTGGCTGGTGAATTCGCTAAGTCTCTTACGAGTTGCCAATAGGTGCTGGCCATGAGGAAGATGAACACTACGTTGATGAGCAGGAAGAGGAAGTATCTTGACTTGACATCAGCTCGATCAATTTTCCCGTGGCTCATGCTACCCACTTCCGCAGCACTGAATACTCGATAAAACTACGAGCTTTGTGACCCTGGGCATATGTCAAACCTGAGAAAAGGGTGGAGTTATTATGAGATCGGAAGTCCTCGCCAAACATACCTTCAAGAATGAAGGGCAGCAAGGCGTTGAGAGTGATCATGGCAACCGACGGCAGGGAATTTTGCACGATAGCTCGAATCTTGACATTGCTGTCTATAATTACTCCCAGCCAGGGCATTGCTTTCTTGATTTCCTTGTAACTGAGCAAACTGGCGAGAGCGGTAATAGGGATCATCCAGAAGAACATCAGCAGGCCGGCAGCCCCAAGTACTAGAAGTTCGCGACAAAGCAGTGCGCCCGTAGTGTGCTCGACGTTTGACCAGATAATGTCTCGCGGTTCGGGAGCTGGGCGAGTCTTTATCTCCCATGGATCAGACGAGTGGGCCGTCTGCACTGCGATTTGCTGGAGGACTGGTCAACATAATGTCTGCGATAACAATTACCAACCTCACAGCACTGGACATTTTTTCGAACGTGACGAAAGCAACATGGGTCGACTTAGTCTTCCCAATTCGCCGCCACCGCTTCACCTTTTCGTCAGCTTCCTTGAACTTGGCCTCGAGGTACTCTAGCGCATCAACCCTCGGGGAAAACCATCCGGGACGAAGCGTAGGACGACTCTGATGCGGTACCACCAATCTAGCAGGCTGACTCTCCAACAAGGACGGCTCGGCATCGCTCGATTGTGGGATCACATTCTCCGAAGGATCGTAGGACTCCACGACGCTAGGATTGCCCACATACTTTGTCCATTCCTCCTCCAACTTCAAGAGCGCTTTCGTCCGTTGATCGAGGAGTATTTTCAGCGTGCCAACCTCTCTGCAAACAGAGACGCTCTCAACGCTCAACCCAATATTCTCGAAGTATTCTGCGAGTGTACGCTCTGAACGCAAATGAAGCGGCAGAGAAGTGATCATAACCGTACGCCCAGGGATGGAGTGCACCAACTCCAGTGAAAACAGTTGGCGCGAGCGAATATAACGCTGGTAATTCTTGTACAGGAGGCGGAGGGCGAGACCTGTGAAGAGATACGTAAAGAGGAAGTGAATCGTGAGGTAGGAGTTGGCGTCGCTGATCAAATCAAGCCAATCGCGTCCGAATGGATTGTCGTTGGCGTCATATGTCCACTGAGGCCAATCGCTGTCGTCATCATCGGATCCACCGCCAATTCCAATATTGTGCTGGAGACAGTGAGCCACACACGATGTCTAGCAAAGTGCCACAACGCACCATCCAGTTGATAGGCATCAAGACGGTGATAGCGAAAAGGGAGCATAATGAGAAGAGATAGAAAGACATTTTGAAAAATCCTAGCAACTGCAGACGAGGGCTAAGGGTGGTTTGGTTGACCGCTAGGGGCAGACTTACCACTGCAGCATCCAACCCGACTATTTGCAGGATTGTGTACTCGGACGTCCGCAACGTCGGCATAATCCAACCAAAGAACGCGGAGCGTGCATGCGCTTCATGAGGGGAAAACCCTGCAAACGGGGTGAGTTCGTGGTGACGGAGCAAGTGTCGCGCGAGGACCTTTCAGCTTGGTGCGAGGTGCGAAGAGCAGTGGCCATCGGGGTCGACAATAGGAGAACAGCAGAAATGATACAATGCCGATGGATGATGCAAGCATTAACTGCGTCGTGAACCAGGGACCCTCGAACTTGACTTGCGGTGCGTGAGCCTGCTGCGCGTGCACGACGATGTTGAGACTCACAAGTTGGAGGAGAACCAGGTGGAAGTTCTGGGTCTGCATCGTCCGCTGCGTGGGCCAAGTACTCGAAAAGTCTCGCCATAATGCACGCACTGCGGCGGAAGTTGGCACTGGCAGTCCACTCGAGTTCGGACGGAGGGCCCACAGCGCATGGCCACCTTCCAAAACGGGCGACGCTGTTTGGCAAGATCTTTTATTCCAAACAATCACCACTACGATGTCGTTGAAGTTTGACAACAGTCTTGGCAGCTGCCAACGACCCCACATGTTCCTGACGTCTCTGCAGACACTCAGAAAAACATACGCAGTTGCTGCACTTCACGACGCGAGCTGACCATTTCGAGTTAACTCGGCCGAATTGACTGGCGAATTGCGATCCCGCCTTGACATTGTGCTGCCACTGCCACTGGTGGCCGAGCGCTATAAATGGAACTATTCTGTCGATATAAGTACGAGTGTCGCTTGTGATCCGACGCATCCGTTTGTTGCCGAAGAAATGCACTTTGCAAAGACTTACGCTCAACTGATCGTTACCCTTCCCCCTGAACTCAGGAACAATGTCTTTGAATATCGCAAGGTGGGCATTCAGCTCTCCAAACGGGTCGTCACTGATCCACTTGAACTCGCTGACCCGGGATATCAACTTTCAGCTCAAGCGACTAATCAAGCAAGCCGCGACCGAACTCGATTCTCTGGGGCTTGGTCCCGCGGTCCTGCGGGCTTTACACACATGCCAGATTTGTCCAGATGGCGATCAAATGAGTGTTGAGCCGCACGACGATCGTTCAGCTCTCGTTTCCAGCTTCGACAGCGTGTCACACATCATTGTCTACGAGATATCCCTTACCTCGTCTGTACTCGAGCCTAGGCTACGAGTATCATCGAGAAACTCGTCCGATGTAGGATGCACCTATCAAGCAGAGCAGCCTATCTATCGCATCGACCTTGTAATCCCAGAACAATCATTTACGCGAATCATGCGATCTCTTGCTTCGCCCATCATATCCGAAGACGAAACACATGCATCTTGTCGGGCAATGAAACAGTGCGTTTCAGCTCCACTTGCCTCATTGTATCGCTTATTGCTCTCGCCCAGTGACATACCGGATGTAATCATACCACTCCCCTCTGATGCGCAGTTCTTTCAACTCCTGACGTCTACCCTCTCTTCCGTCTCTGGCCACTTTGGTGCCTTGCATCACGGTTTCAATACTGCCCTCATCGATCTTGCTGCATCAATCTCGTCAACAGTTCCTCCATCATCATCCACTGCTCCTGGTCCATTCCCAACATATTCTCTAGCCGCTCGCAATGCAATGTCCTTCCGTCCCAGCCGGCCAAGAGGAAGGTCAGATTTGTACGCCTGGCGCGAGATCTTCCGCCTCTATGTTGAAGTAGAGGTGTTTGAGAGCTATAGTGAGTCGACCCGAGGGGAGAGGAGTATCGAAGAGGCGGAGAAGCGACTGAAGTTGTTCGAGGGGATCGTTCAGAGGAAGAAATGGTTGCTGATTCTTCCCGAGAGCAGACACGCGTTGGACGTATTCTCGGAATTGAACTTCTTCATTCTAGAGGTGAAAAAGGTATCGGATATTTTCTAAACTCGCACCATTGGTGCTGAATGAAACCACAGCTTCAGTACGCAAATTCGGAGGCGACTCGGAAGATCCTTAAGAAGCACGCTAAACGGACGTCTTTCCCGATCCCATCTTATGTACTGGAACGAGACAAATCCGTACCTCACTTGTGTGGATTTTCATTTATCACTTCCTCTTTGGCAAGGCTTCTCGTTCAAGCAATTAGCGAGGTGCTCTTGCCCGTGATACCGCACATTGATGACTATTCTTGCCCCGTCTGTACTTTTATCGCATTCCGGCCGATCAGACTTCGTTGTGGTCATTTCTTTTGCGTAAGGTAATTGTTCCGCCACCCTGGGCTTCCCTTCGCCTAACCATTACGTCGATTGTAGATGCCTCGCCAAAATGCAGAAACGCAGAATGTCACACTGTCCAATATGTCGGGCAACAACAGTCCTATCTGCAAATCCCTGTGAGTAGGCGTCTCTTGGCCTACACCCTGCATCTGCTGAACCATCTAGCCAATGTTGACTATGCACTACTCAACTTCATGGCGGACTGGTTCCCGATCGAATCCCGAGAAAAATTACGAGCCAACGAGCGAGAAGTGGCTCAAGAACAGGCCGAGGAATTTGGCCTAACCGACGTCCGCGGATGTCTGATCATGTAACGGTATATGGGTAATTGGATGAGGCAAGTGGATCAACGTTCTTCAAGTCCTCGGCTCGTCTCGTTCCCGGCGCCTCACTTACGGGCTTAGGGCATGAAGCACTCCCAACTTAATGACTGAGTTCCAAGTTGGAGGCGAAAAAAAAGGAAGTTCTGTCGTGCATTCGTGCCCCAAGTAGAAGTGCCAGAATTTCGTAGAGTCGACTCACGTAATGGCAGCATCACAGGTCAGGATCATGTAAACCAAATAGCATGTTGGCATCCGGCACATTAACCTTATCTACTTACACAATGGCGCCGGCTGGAAGACAGCGGATGGGAACCAGATTGCACTTGTGCTGGTTATCAATTGTCAATGGTCAACGCTACTAGTACTGTCAACGATCCACCGCCGCCCGACAAACTAGAAGGGTGGGCCTGTACGCCAACCCACTGGCAGCTTCAAAAGCAAACCCGTTGCAACTTGCAAGAAGGCACCACTGCGAGACCAGGAATTCTTGTCGAAAGGGTGACGCATCCTATGAGCAACGACGGGATGACGCTGTCCCTCTTCCCCCATGTTCTCAATTGGGGCGAAGAGAGTTGCACAGCCAACACACGCGTTCATTTCACTCGCGTTGGGTTGTTGCTTAGCGAAAAGCCCTTCTGTAAGGATGCCGCTTACCTAGGTCCCCGTAGCTAGTACATATACCCCGGTCGTACTGAACGCCAACATCCCGCCTTTCGGCGTAACAGCTAGTAAATGCTACTTGTACAGCTTCACGTCATAGTATGTATGCACCCTGGCACACACCGCCCCGCAGCAAGAATAAAGGCTGTCTGTCATCCTGCGGGTGTATGCCAGTCATTTGAACACTTCGCTACTGTAACCGTCCCTTGCTTGACCATGATATGATAACCGCAGTTCCCTCACTGCGAGATGCAGCGGGGTGTATTTACAATGATGAATATTCATCCTGACTAAGATGTTCGACAGGTATATGTTTCTATTCTACATCGCCAACGGCTTCCTCCATCATCTCCTCCTCCCAATTGTGTCGCATCGCATCTAAGAATTCCTGTACTCCATCACCCTCCATGTATGACTGAAGATTCATCAGCGACAAACCTATCCGGTGGTCCGTAACACGGTCCTGAAAGCGTGATGTCAAGCCAAGTCACTTTCTGTGATATTTGGCCAACCACTGACCTGTGCATAGTTGTACGTACGAATCTTTTCGCTACGATCGGCCGTCCGGATCAAGCTTTGTCGAGTCGCACGCCGCTCGGCGATCTCTCTGGTTATTTTCATGTCCATGAGGCGTGCCCGAAGGACCTGAAACGCACGACGTTTGTTCTGGCACGCCAGTGTTGTAAACACAGCCGATCAATAAAGACTGATAAATCAAATCAAACCTGGTGCTGACTCCGCTCGTCCTGCATCGACACCGTCACACCCGTCGGCACGTGGGTTAACCTCACGGCCGACTCGGTTTTGTTGACATGCTGAGAGTGCCACAGAATGGTAAGTGAGGCTCGATACCAATAGCGCGCAGGTACGAACCTGTCCACCTGCGCCGCGGGAACGCATCACCTCGATCCGGACGTCCTCCATCTTGAAGAGGTTATCGTCCGAAGCGGGCTCTGCCTCATCGCTGAGCGGAAGCACCTTGACTCGCCCGATGAGAACCGAGACAATCTCCGAAAACGAATTCAAACCTACAATGATCGCAACCGTGCTGGTATGCACCCGTCCGCTGGCCTCCGTCAATGGAACGCGCTGTACCCGATGAACGCCTGTTTCCCATCGCAACACGTCATATGCGCCTTCTCCCTTGACCTCCACGATCGCGTCCCGCATCCCTCCACCCATCACTTCCGTGCATTGAATAACGTCCGCACCCCATCCTTGAGAGTGGGCATAACGAACATACACCCTCAGCAAGTCCGTCAGGAACAACGTCGCCTCTGACCCGCCTACAGCCGCCTTGAGTTCCAACAATGCCGAAACCGACCGCGTCTGCGAAGTGGGAACGAGCAAGGAAGGAAATATTGTCGAGAGATAGGTCGACAGGTTGCCCTTGAGCGCTGTGAATTCTTCTTCAGCCAAGGTACGCATGGTCGGATCGGGATCCTTGAGTAGAGGGAGCGTGTCTAGAAGGGACTACTGAGGTCGTTATGTATGACAGAGGCGTATCCATCCGGGAAAGAAATCAGACCGACCTCTCTTGTTTTCACCCACGACGTCCACGCATCATGCAGAGGCTCCAGCTCCTTGACTTGGCGCGCCCTAGCAATGTCCTCCGAAGACGACATCGCTTCCGACATCTTCGTGAGGATGAGCCACAATACACCGTCTACCTAAGGAGAGACTTTCCTTGGAGAGTAACTCATTTCTTGTCTCGACGCGCCTTTGCACTGCTCGAAGAATACGCGCACCACCCTTTTCGAGTTGTTCTATGGCAGCCGCACTGGGTAGAGTGGAGTGCGTACGACGGGGGCGTGTAAATACACGCTGAGCGGGGTGTCTCAGTGATCCATGTACCCGTAGCAAGATGCTCAGCATTGAGTTGTGCGAATGCGTCACGCGATTCGCATTTATTTGCTTTGCCAAGCAACGCGCTCCTTGGGTTCCGAGTCCCGACACGCCAAATCAGACAGGCGGGGACTCCGAATCGCTTCATTCCGTGATCTTTCATACTTACACAACTAACGGACACGCGCAATAGTAGTCTATTACAGCATAGAGATACCAGACTTACACTACAAAGGAGACAACTCAGGCAAGGAGGTCGAAAACATTTTGCAATTACGGTATGCACAAACCAAACCTAACAGTCTGTCTGTTGGATACTTCAAAATTAGACTACGAACGTCCACTCAAATATCGTATTTTGGGGTTGACGGTAGACATTGGGTAAAAAGGGTCCATACTCCACAATTGAAAAATGTCATGTAGATAGCGACCAACCGTCAAAAGGCGATTTCGGCCACTCTGCTGGCCGATCGTACATGTCCTTGAGTGGGCCGTTTTCTATTCGGAGACAAGGTCGCTGACGAGACCGTCACAAGGGGCTTCTGTGAATCGATGCGCGCTATAGGCTGGGACGTTGACGTTAGCGTGGCGGGGACGAGTAGCACAACGCGTGTGCGTACAGCTGACGCTATATCTGTACATGATAAGGAACGCATTAACACCACGAAGGATATGCATGGACTATGGAACGCGTGTAACACACCAGGCGAGATAAGCCTCATAAAGCAAGGCAGATGCTGGGTGATAAAAGACAGGAAGAGGCCTGTGTAGCGACAACATCGGCATCAGTGTTTTTGGGGCAAAGGTCGACGGGACCAGGCGATTACACACACCTCGATCTGTCTGGCCGGTGTAGTGAAGAAAGGTAGTCATGCTGATAACGGCCCAGAACATGAGCCATCGAAAGGCGCCCTTAACGATCAACTTCCATGAATGGGGTGCATCAACTATCAAAAACAATGTTAGACCAGGAGCAGAAGAGATCACTATGGCCCGTACGGATGGCCCTCAAAAGGACACTCGTCTGGTCATCCCTTACGACGGGTACGTCACAGCCTGGTGAAGCACTAGACTGTGGAGGAGTGCGATGGGAGGTGGATGGGCTTGACAATTTCCAGACCAGCAGAGACTCAAAGACGATAAGCGATGCAAGACAAAGAGCGACTTGGAATAAAACACGGGAGTAGAGGGAGCGAGAAGACAGCATCTGGGAGCAGGTATGTGGACAGACTGTCGTTTACTTCACAACCCATCAGTGGCGAGCCGAAACGGTCATCCGCCAAGAGAAATCGCTTCAGTGTAATTTCAAAGCAGTCTGGCCGGGACTTAGCGCAAAGCGCTAACACCACGGGCAGGAGATCGAATAGGTACCAGTAACATAGCCGGTACATAGTTATCAACACATTCCGCCTCGGAAAAATAATAAGTTTCAAGTAAATATTGTACAACATTTTGAGAATATTTATTAAATATGTGAGCAAAACCTAGGCTTCCGACAAAGGAAAAATAAGCTGTATCAATTTATTTAAAATAAGAAGGACAGTTCTGCCATGCTAACATATTGAATTACATATTCAGGAAAATATGTGAACTCAGTTACCACTGCAAACTCAAAATATGTATTTGGCATATGTTAGCATGACAGACCCACCTTTATTGTTTTGAATAAATTGATGCAACTTATTCATGAAGGTAAGTCTTGTTTACAGATTTAAATAAACATCCTTAAATGTGCATAATATTTACTGAAAACTTATTATTTTTCTGAGGTGAAATGAGCTATGTACCAGCTATGTTACTGGTACCTATTTGATCATGCCCATTGTGTAAACCTCCAAATGGTACAAGGCATCCATTTTTCATTCTCAAAGGGTCTTGACTGCACTGCATATCAGTTCTGCAGTGAAATAGAACTCCCATACATTGCATTCAGCAACATGGGCAGTCAGCACATTTTTTCAGATCTACCTCTTCTTCTTAAAACTACATTGTTCCACGAGGCTCAGTCACCTATCCATCCTAGTAGAATGTACTACTAAGTTAAATGAACTTGTTCTGTGCATAATTGATTGAAATCTGTCATATCCCATGTAATTGACACAACTCTGACCTCTGGACCAACTCCACCAATCCCTCTGGTGACTCCTCATCAACTCCATTCCTCCACCCCTCTGGACCTCTCATAAATTTCCTTATGTATGTATGTTTCTTGTTCTGTATTTAGTTTAGTCTTGCCTCTGGCATATGACTTCTCCAACTATGTCTTACTATATCTATATAGCCTCTGACTTTCCTCCAACTATATATACTCTGACTTTGTATGTATGTAGATACTTCAGCCTAAATATCACCTTAGACCACTCCTCTAATCTTCTCTGGTTTTCTCTGATGCATCTCCAACCAAAAAGGCTGTGACAGTGCAAGGATGCAACACACAAGTCATGTGTCAAGCCTTCACCCCTCCGGATGCTATCCTCCAGATCTCCAGCCATCTTCAGCCATTGTTTTCCCTTTGACCTCTGATCTCCAACCAGAGTTTGAGTGAAGGAGATTTGGTCTTAACAAGATCCTGCATTTCATGTTGTTACACCATTGAATCATGCTCTTGTCAAAGTGTAACTCTGGTACAACTCTGATACAACTCCAAAGGTGCTCCACCTTCCTTTCATACATCCTCCACTACATTCACTCCAGAGTTGCATTTATTCACTTCAGGAATTTGCCTTAACATATTGTACCACTTTTTAACACATCATATGACTTCCAGAAGTCATATGACTTGTTTCATTTTTCTTGAACCATTCCTTTCTCATCTTGAACTATTCCAAAAGGACTTTCGCTTACCTTTACTTAACTCTGGACCGGAGTTTCCAGAGTTAGAATGTGCACATACTGTTTCACTATTTAATCCTTATGTTCTCTTCAACTCACCTCAGTTGTGATTGCTCCCTTGGGCATCTGGCTAAGGTGAGACTCCCCTTATTCATTTATCTATGGTTGTACTAATAGCTAGTAGTACTGGATATCTCTGCCCTTACCATAGATCTTGACAGTTCTGTCATATGCCAGCTGTGATGCTGTTTTTGAGTTCAAAATGTGTTTTATTCTAAGCTCAACATGCCTGGTTGGCACAGGTTTTGAATTACTTCAAGCAGCTAGATTGGAGCACTGGGTGCTGAGTTCCAAGGGCAGTATGGAACTTGTTTGAGTTTGAAAATTCAAAGGGAGATGTGGTAAGCTTTATGAACTGAAAAAGGAAAAACAGGCCCAAAAGGGTATGAGACCTTTGGTGTGCTCTTCACATTCAACTGTAAGGATGGCTATATCACCCTCACTGACACTCTTGAAATCTCATGTGATGGAACAACTGATGTTGTGAAAAACAAAATAAGGGAATATTAACAGGAGGGTACAAAGGTACTCCTATTGCACAGGACAGAGAAGAGAGAGATGTGTTGAGGATGCTCACTGAGATAGAGATCAAAGTTCTTGTGATCAAGTTTGGGTTAGTCAAGATTGATGAGATGAACTCTTGTAAGCTTCTTAGAAGCTTGATCTTGAGGGAAAATGAATCTTACATCATGGTGCTTATCTTTTTTAAATACATCCAGGAACCTGTATGTATTTGTGTGTGATGTAGCTAGAACAAGGTTGATGATGTCAGAATGATATCATAGGATCTGTCATGCTGCACCACTTATTTCAAATAGGTGGAGTTGAGTCTATATTGACCCAACATAGCATTTGTGGAGTAAGAAAAGCTCCAGACCAATGACATCATAGCTGAGTCATAAAGACTGCATCTAGATCATCATCTGGTTGATTCTGAAGTGTAATTAAGTTTACACTTTAATTAGGGTTGACTGAAGTGTCAGTCAAGCCTAGAAATTGATCTATATTACATGAATTATTACCACTATGGTTCGCCTGTATTAACAGAGCACAAGACCTAGTGTTCAATTCACAGAATCTCAACACTCCTCCTCACTAGAATGTTATGTACTTGAAGGATATGGGATGAGTTTCAAAGCCTTTATGTTTTCTTGAAACTTGACATTTTCCAGATTTTTGATGAAAATATCTGTGAACTGTTTTGTGGTTTTGATATAGAATAGTTCAACTTCTTTGAACTCAATGGCTTCTTGGAACCAGTATCCTTTCTAACATGTTTTGTATGACTTTTCTGTACAGAGTTTGATGCCAAAAACATAGCACCTTAATTGTTCACACATAAAGAAATTGGTTTGAGTAAAAAGCCTAGTTTTTCAAATAGGATTCTCATTCAGACTATTTGCTTTGTCACTTCTGTCATTCCACAGTATTCTGCTTCAGTGGATGAGAGTCTAACATGTTTTTGTCATCTTGAAAGCCATGAGATCATTTCATTTGCAAGGAATATAGCATATCTAGTGGTGAATCTTGATGTTTCTACATCTTCAGCCCAGTCTGTGTTAGAGTATGCCATGTATAAGACCATTTTGAGGACTGTTTGCAGAGTATCTGATGCACAAATTCTTTGTTGAAGAAACATAGTGAATTATCCAGATCACCTTATACAAATGTTCTTCTGTTGGATTTGCAGGGAACTGTGACACTTTGATTACTGAAAATACAATGTTTGGCCTTGTTCTGAGCATTAGAAAAGGAAGTGAGCATATTACAGATCAAAAGAGGCTTTGAGTCTTGAGATCAGGTTTTTTCTGTGTCAATGGTATAGGATTGTATTCAGAGAGTAAAGGTGTTGTAACTGTTTTACAGTTCTCTTGACCAAAGCATTTGATGACCTTTTCAGCATAGGGTATTTGGTCAAGGACAAGAGTTTGCTTGATTCAATCTCTTGTTATCCTCATGGATAGATATTTCTTTGCATCTTTAAGATCTTTGCATTTCCACCTCTTCATGAAACATTCCTTTTCCTTGAGGATTAGTGTTTTATCACTACTCATGAAAAGTGCATTATCAATGTATATCACAATGATGATAATGATCTTTCCTTTCTTCTTTATGTAAACTCTGATATTAGCATATAGCATTTGATAGCTGAGTTTGATGAGAGAAGCATGGAGTGCCTTGCTCCATTGGAGCATGGCTTGCTTTAGTCTATATATGGCTTTATTTAATAGACAGACCTTTGAGAGATTTCTTGAATCTATGAAGCCTTCTGGTTGCATCATGTAGATCTCTTCATCAAGATTTCCATATAGAAATGCTGTTTTGATGTCTAGCACTGATATTTCCCAATCATGTAGTTCTACTAGAGCTAGAAGAAACCTGACTGTTTTGAATCAAGTAACAGGTGAAAAGGTGTCTTTATAGTCTACACTGTGAAGCCTTTTGCAATGTATCTTGCTTTGACATGGTTGCCTGTTCTAATAGAAAAAATACATCTCCCTTTCACTGGTTGATGGTTCCTGGGCAAATCTGCAAGCTTCCAGACTTTCTTGTCATGTAGAGATTTCATTTCATCTTCACATGCAGTCTGTTATGCTTTCTGTTGTTCTTGAGATATGTAGCTTGGTGATATCTTTATAATGTATTGGCACTTTCCAATCAGCAGATTCTGTTACTGCTGTTGCCAATAGATCATTTATCCAACCTTGTGACATGACTTGTCTGTCTTGTCTGAAGTTTGACACTTGTTTGACTGAATGTCAAGCAACTAAGCTAGAAATTGATTCATACAGTTGTTCTAGAGCTTCTTGATTGGTTGGTTTTTCCATTTCTTCATCATGAGCTTGTTCTTATTGAACTTGCTCTTCCTGAATTTATACATCCTCTTGAATAGGGGTTTGCATTGAAGCCCTAATTCCCTGTCATTCTATCTCTATGGGAGTGAGATTTCCATAAGCCAAGTCTGGTTGGACTCTTCTTTGGGCTATCCTTGTGGATCTTCAAACAGGTTTTTGAGGAGGTCTAAAGATTTGTTCACATTCTCTTCTTGTAGGATGATATTGATAAGAATGTGCTCTCAATCTCACAAGAGATTCATCTTCAGTTTGCCTTGATGGAATCCAGTCTTTTTTTCTTATTGAATCAGATTTCTCTAGTTCAGTTACTTCTTGTTGTGAAAGTAATCTTTGTTTTGCTTTGTATCTATCTATGTCTTCTTTTGATGGTGGATGCTTCCTTCCTTGTCTAAAAGGAGAAGGAGATATGAAGGTAATGGTGGTTCCATCTTCTTTGGAGTAGAGACTTTAGAGGGAGTTGGTGATGTTGTTGAGTGTTGTTGAGGTGGAAGATGTGTCTGGATGATCTTCTGAGAAGTCCTCATCACTAGTACTGCATTCTAGTGGTGCTTGTGGTTGATTGGAATTCAAATTTGTTCTTGATATTGATAGTGGTATTACCAGATCTTGAGATTGTACCAGTATTTCTTGGGATTCTTGAGATTCTTGATCAATAGGGATGTCATTTACTATTGTTTTTCCAGCCTCTACTGGAATTGGAATCAGTCTGTCTTCTTGGCCTTTAAGACAATGAGGGAACACTAATTCATCAAGAATGGCTTGAGTAGAGTCAAAGACTCTCCTCCTGGTTGTTGACCAAAATCTCCAGCCTTTGGTGTTTGATATGTAATCAATAAAGGTCATTTCTTCAGTTTTGGCACTGAGTTTGTCTCTTCTTTGTTCTGGAGTGATGTATACAAATGCTTTACAATCAAGTACTCAGAAGTAAGAGACATCTGGTTTGTTACCACCTTTGAAGATTTCAATAGGTGTCTTCCAGTTGTGATGATGAATTGGTTGTCTGTTATACAGTGACTCCAAAAACTGTTGCAATGTTTGCTACATTTAGAGTGTATGTAGTGTGCTGGCTATAATCGTGGAAATCTCGCTT
>JBBPTO010001207.1:0-17512 GCA_038094155.1 Pulveroboletus cf. aberrans | reverse complement strand
GTGCCAAGCTTGATGACGCAAGGAAAGCCACGTTTGCAGTGAACATCACTGTTGCCTACCAGTCATGAGAAACGAAAACAACAGAAAATTTCACGAATCTTACAACTATAGTACAAAGCTGCAGCTCGTTCATCGTCACGGTCACATATTCTTTCCAATTCGGCTGAATGACGCCGTCTACCCACACTGCCAGCAAACGGATCTTGTGTTCCTTGAATGATCCATATGTGATGAGGTTTACAATGAGCTGTAACCAATGTTCCCAGTGGTTTTTCCAAAACTTCAGTGACCAGGGGAGAGGTGGCTCGCGGCTGAAGACGGACGCTTCTGTGGTCACGCGCGCATACTTTTGTCCTTGGAAATTCAGGAACCTGTTACGAGCTAGCTCGTCGATCAACACTTCAGTAGGACATCGGAGCGAGACATGGTATACTTGCCAAAGGTAGACATCAATTGCGCTAGCCAAAAGATTTGAGCACGAATTGCCATGACAAACCAGGGTGCTCACCGACAATACATGCCTGGTACGTGTCGACCATCCCAATTTCATCATCTGCTCTACCTATTAGCATCAGTGAGGAGTATAGATATCGAAGAGAAATACCTGAAAGTGACTTCACAATTTCCGACAATGAATCCAGTTCGTCACGTGCGAATGGACTCGGAGAGGCCCCAGAAGTTATTACGCCTTTGTGTCGAGTAATACGAACGTATAGGAGGATTTGATATACATGACGTACGCACCAGTCCTGGCATGGTTCAACATTCCTTTTAACTCTTTGAGGAGCCCCTCTGGATAGGGACGTTTGAACGGATAGTATCGACAATGAGCCCTGATGAAATGGGATTTGAGTGGGTTCCTGTGGATCAGTTCCGAGATTAGTGACCATTAGGCAACCAAGGAAGGTGGAAACTTACCAACCACACCCAAGGGAGATTACCAGTAGTACGCCTCAAGGAGGTACTCTTCGCAAGAATTACTAGGTGGAAGAAAAATACGAACATGCGACGTACTGATTTGGCTTTCCTGAGTGATTCCCTTGAGCATCTCTTCGTCAAACAACTCTCCTACAGCTACTTCGTCGTGCCAAAAAAGACAACGACTGGCTGGGTCGACAAAGTAATAGTGACACTCCCTGGACCATTCGCCAGAATCAGTTTTGACCACATTCAACACAATTTCCATCTCCGGTTTGGCATCTGTCGACTCAGATTGAGTCGCTTTTGCCTTGAGCACTCCTGCAAGGGACACAATTTGATCAGCCAATACAGGTTCTCCGATGATGTATGTGTCAGTGAAGAGATGCTGGACAATAGTCACGACAAAGACTATCCAACGATGAACAAAGCACACCTGTTGTTCATGATAGAACCAGGCATTTCCATCGGGATGAATGAACTGCTGCCAATCACCCAGTGCTTCTTTTCTATTGTTTTCCTGCTAGTCAGATCATGGGCGTCGATACGAAAAGATCACCACATACGTAGGAAGGTGTAACCCAGCTTGAATGTTGAAGTTCACCGACTGCCTATGACGTAGTTTGAGTGTCGATTCAAACAGTTTCAATGCATACACACCCATTGTTATGTACCCCAGTGCGTCTTAGCTTTCCATCAGGAACTCTAGGCACGGGGTCCAAGTCATCAGCGACTTGCAGAGTGATTGTGGTGTGTTCTGATTTCTTAGGATTGGGAACGACGGACATATTTACCACTATGTGAGGACTGGTTGTAAGTGGTGAGAATTCGATGTTGTGTAAACACAGGATGTGGGATGATGGGCTGGAGGACCGTCTCTGGGCGTTGAGTCGAGCGCCAAAACGAAATCAGTCGTCCCAATAGGGTTGCACAGATGGCGGCGAAACGAATAAACGACACAGGAAGAAAGTCAAGAGAGAACACGCCAGACAAAATGAACGTCTTTCGCGTTGGAATATAGCAGAGCGAGCGAGTACGGACCTGGTGAACGGGCAGATATACGATAAGATTATATCCACTCAGAGTGAGGAAACACGACCTCCGAAACAGGTAAGCATATACTGCATGAAAACGCAAAGGGTGGAATCTCACCTAAGTGGATGTGGGGACAGGACCGGTGGAGCGCTACTAGGCAGAAACCCGAGAATTATAAGTAGAAGAATCGCGACAAAGAAATGAGGGCGACCCACAATGGAACCGGAACAACGTGTGAGCTAACCAGTCCATCTTGAGAAATATTATGTATCCGCAAGATCTCGAATCGAATCATACATCTGCAAAAGGCCTGTCGGCATTTCCATCTGATTGGACGACAACCCACAAAAAAGGGAAACTCAGGGTTCACGTAAGGAAAAACGCAACAAAAAGTACGTTTTAGTTTGCTGATGCTGTGAACACAGGATGCGGGGCGATGAGTTGGAGAACCGCCTTTGGGCGCTGAGCCGAGCGCCAAAATCAAATCAGTCACCCCATATTATAGGGTTCCATGTAAAAGACGCGGGCAGAAAGCCAAGTGACAACGCGCCGGACAAAACAAATGCCCTGCGTTGGAAGATAGCCTAGGCCAGAGCGAGCAAGTTCGGACCTGGTGAACAGGCAAATATACGATACGATTATGCCTATTCAGGTGAGCAAGCACGACCTCCGAAGTACATACTGCATGAAAGCGCAAAGGGGTGGAATCTCACCCAAGTGGATGTGGGAAATTTCAGGACCAGTGGAGTGTAGGCGGAAGCCTAAGGAGAACTATAAGTAGAAAAATTGGGCAACTCACGATGGAACCGGAACAACATGTGAGCTAGCGCCTACAAAACGTGAAATTGGCATCAAGATAAAATTCGCCTCTTTGCAGCCGCATCCTCACAGTTGTAGATCAGAATCGTAACAGCGCTCAGTGGGTGCCGACTTAAACCCACCGGGAGCGGAATTCGAACTAGTACACGCCCAAGCCAGGTTTACGGCTACCTGCAAAACACCACTGATCTGTAGAACAGGTGAAATGAAATTAGTGGCCGGAAAAAGTTTTCAGCTTTACGAACACTTACGGATGTGGGAAGGTGGCCTCTGATTGGTCGAGTCCATAATCTCGTGCAGGGAAGTGCGGCAAGATGTTGATTGTCAATACTATCAGTGGTAGGGAAATGACGTGCCTTTTCAGTATTCTGAACGTAGCTCACTCAATTCTTCACATTTCCATGTCTTTTTCGCACCACGAGATGTGAATTTTAATTCTCTACAACCTACACTAAAAATCTGATTTTTTGAGTAGCTTGGTGGACTCTCGGCGAGATCCCGAAGTGCCAGGTAGGGAAATGATGCTCTCGGTCGGTCACGCTGGGAGCATTCAACCCCCGCTTCGGCAGGCACAGCAGGCAACCGATGTGTAGTCCGTCGAACTGTTAGAAAGCTCTGACTTACTGTTTACAAATGTAGTATGAACCAATAACGAATGGATTAATGGTATACATGGATAAATGTATGTACCATGAGTGTTCCACTATGGTTGTTGTAAAGCTGGACCAGACACACAAGCTCCTGGAGCTTATATGCATTATTTGCTGTAACTGCTGTACATTGGTAGTGCAAAGTGGCCTCTTTCCTCGGGTCTGATTTTAATGCAGATATTGTGAGATGTAGTGTTGCTGCAGCTCAGCTAAACTTGGCTCAGCCTGGTTACCTGCAACTAGGGGAGCAACCTGGTCTGAGATGACCTCACTCCACATAGACATTGACTGGTCCTGACTCAGTTAGCTGAATCCACCAGCTGAAGCTGTTGACCAACCTAAGCAGGCTCTGAGTCGTCCATCGCCAACTTCAAGTTGACTTGACAATACACTGTGTTGACAGCAGCAATGGACACAGTATAGTTACTACTAGTATACAACCCTCATAGACCCCAAATACGACAGTGTACATATTGGCCATTACAGTGATTTACATGGCCCTGACCTTTGTGCTTCCAGGACCATGCATCTCCGGAGTACCACGCTTGCACAAATGATGACTGTCAATCCTTGATTAACCAGGTGATAACCTTTAAATGAAAAAAACTTACACTCTGGCAGACCCAGGAGCTTGTGTCTTGCATTTGTTATTGTGAGTATGAACAGATTGTACATGTGCATCCGAAATTGTCCTTGCTTCATTGATGATGACTGTCAGCGATGCTGCTACCAGAATAAGGATGCTTCAAAGGTAGTTGTAGTTGGGTTTTTGTGTGAACAAGAGGCCATGAGCATACAAAAAAAGAGTCAAGAGCTTGACAGGTATACTGTGGGAGAGATTAAGTGTGGCTGCCTCCTTCACATTATGGATAGCTAAAGTTGATGAGCGAGTTTTATTCCCTGGTGTCAGCCAGGGCAATGACCCAGAGGAAAGGTAGAAGAAGGAGTAGGCCAATGATTTGAGATTGTCCCTCTGGCTGAGTTCAAGCCTGAGATGGCTGTTGATGGATGTGAAAGCTGGAGTACCAATCAGTGCACCATCCTGGAGATTCTGGCTGATTGGAAAGTGGACACATGAAGATGGATGCCTGTAGTATTTTGCTATACTGAAGTCGATAAGAAATACTCTATTCTTCAACCCTTTGACACCCATGAGCATGTTTTGTGGCTTGATATCACAATGGACAATGTGCCAGGAATGGATGAACTCAAGTGCAGATATCTAAGGTAAATGAGACGCATTTAGCATCTATATACTGAGAAGAACTGACCATTTGTAGCCCCAAGGCAGTGATATGGTGCAAATTGAGCATACCACCAGATGCCTTGAGGACCCTGTCCAAGGATGGGCCATGCTTGTCAACAACCATGGCTTGATAGGATCCTTCTTGGTCAAACCAATGGACCTGGGGGAATCCACTACTGCCTGTGAGATTACTGAGAACATGGTATTCATGTTCCAGGTGAGTTTCACAAGGTTCTTTTTTGTGAGTCATTATGACTGGTTCCAACTTGATTGTGACTGCTTGCTTTGTGATTATGTCTTCAGCGCCATGAACTGTGGCTAATAATGTTGTACTGGTAAGTTTTATCCTGATGTTGAACAGTTTCATTGACCTACCATATGATCTGTTTCCCAGCACTTCGTTCACTATGTATCTACCATCAACCTGAACAATATCCTTCATGAGTGTCTTAGGCATATTGAATTGCAGCTTTCATTTGTTTTCCAGTGAGCTTTACACTTTGCATGATTGCTGTGCATGGTGCTCAGTGCAGTCCCAAGCTGTTATATGCCAACAGTGCTTTGTGTTAGTATGGACTGCAATGAAAATTGACTCACATAGTGGCCTCACAGGTAAGAATGCCTAGCTTTCAGTCCTTGATTTGCTACTCACCTTGTCAGTGCCAAGTGATCACTAGCACTGGCTATCAGTCCCAGAGTTTGAACTTGGTCGCATTAACCCCTGTATTTGTAAAGCTAGCTGGCTGCATAAGTCCTTACAATGAAGCAACCCAAGTTCTTCAGAGTGTTCCCACACCTGTGACATGGCCCCACTCACAGATCTACTTTCTAGGTGTTGTTGTATTGAGCAATCCGGATATTGGCAGACATTCATGATCCTCTGAAGTGATATAGACAGTGAACACTGATGTGACAGATGTGCAGTAAAGCATGCACCAACACATGAGGTGGGTCCCACAAAAGAGAGCAAGAAGTGGGTACCAACTCCAATTTCCAACACTCCATGTTCTCTGCTGTGGATTCATTGGGTCCTCAATACTTGATACCCTCCATGATGACCATCTATTCTACACAGACAAAATCCTTGACAGCTGAATCATTCTTGAACCCGTCCCTTCACAGGAAACTTGCACTATTGTCACCTTCTCCTGTCCTCCCTCATAATTTATGCTCAAATGGCTGTGTTACACCAGCCATCATGAACCCACCTTATCTTCCTGTTCTAAGTGAGACAGATCTCACCAAGCTATCTGAGGCCTCCACTTTGAACAGCAATTGTGCAGAAACAAAGGCTGCCACATGTGAACCCACTATCTTAATCACCCCTGTCATTTCACCACCCATTTCACCCAGTACGTAATACATATCAGTTGCATCAAGGAGCCCATTGAGGACTCACTTGCATGTTAAAAATCATTCAGAGATGCACTATGGACCTTTGACATATGCAGCATCTATGGCGATTTCAATGATGACTTTCAGGTAGGTACTAAGTAATAAGTAGGCTAGAGTGCTCTACAACTGATGGTAACAATAGATATTTGATGAAGTAAGTACCAGGGATTTCCAGACACTTGCATGAATGGTTGAAGAGTGGACTCCTCCCAGAAGGAAACCAAGGTGGGTAACCAGTGGTCATCAGCTGTGAATTCTTTGACTAATGGCAACTGCCATGACAAGACTTTCCCACAATCCCTTGAACAGGAAGATGATCATGGAGCTGCCTATGGCTGCCCATGAATTTGTCCTTACTGATTTCAGAAGAGCTGTCCAACCTAGCTTTGATCAGCTTTCCATGAGTGATGATATCTTTTGAGCAACTCTGGAGTTAAACCTGGAATGGCAATCCTTGATCATGGGATACTCTGCAAACCCTGATCTCAGCCTGGTCACAGTACCAATTGAGAATGGTGAGGTTTCAGGCTTCCTGGTAATCGTAGAGAGTATGTTCTCACAAGACCATGGAGTGCTGATGAAGAAGGTTAGGGATGAGCTTGATGGCTGGCCTGACATTGTTCTCATGGTTGTTATCCTCATCACTGAAGCATGGGAGTATTGCTCTCCAAAGAAAGACTTGAAGACTTGGAATTTTTTTTTCAGAAAATGACCTTTTCCAAGCAGACTTTACTAAACTTTCCTCCAACTGTTGATGAATGCTATGCAATGTACAAAAATTTCCATTTGAGCGAGTTGACAACCCTGACTGACTCACAGCCTGCTGACCTCACCCCTGCCATCCTGAAACCTGAGGTCTCCATTACCCTTGAACCTGTCATAATCACTGGACACATGTGGTGTCATATTGACAATGTACAATACCATGTGTGGGTGAAGAATGGTGATGCCAAGATTGATATTGCTGCAGACAAGAAACATGTTGGAGTAAGTGATCATTCAATAATCTCATATTGAATTATGGCTGATGTATCTATGAAGTATCTCTATTCCAACATTGTGATGGATGATGTGGAGTCAGTGATCAGAAAGGGTTTGTCTCTTGTGAAGAACAGGATCATTGCACTGGTTCAACAGTGGGGATCTGGTGTAGGGAATGGTAGTTTTCTGTCCTTGTATCTGGCATATTCGGCATATCCTGTATGATCCAGTCTTCATATCCAATCCAATCTGTCCTTGTCTGTCATCTGTTGGTAAGTCAAACCTTCATTTTACTACACTGGACACTTTCATTTGTACATCTGGTCGATCCAGTTCTGTCAGTCCAGTCACTGGATACATTGATCTGACAATCCAGTTTTCAATCTGGTCGTGGTCTTTACATGTATTTAGAGTTTCAGGTGTGCCCAGACTATAAAAGTTGTGTTTCACACAGAGCACAATATCTTTCAATCATCAATCATCTTTCTATCTGCCATCTATCTTCCATTGATCTCGAGTTCAGTTCCTCTTCATCTTCAGTGATCCAGCCATGTCTGTGATCATCTCTTCATCCTTCTCTTCTGATCTGTGAAGAATCAAGTCCTGTGCTCATCAGCTGTGTCTGAAGCATTAGGAGCTCTTCCAGATCATCATTCATTTCACCTCATGTAAGTCCTGTGGTTCTCTTCTGTGGAGCCCTACTCTACAAATTCCCCCTGGGATGAACCTATTGTCCCTTCATTTTCTTTCTTTGTGTTGCTGATCTGCTAGTTTTCTATCTGGAGATGTATAGCAGTCTAGGTCATTCAACCTCTCTTCACCAGTCCTGACATACACACATTGTGTGATTCTGAACTTCTGATCAATTTCAACTGGAAGAAGATCCAGAAGGGTTTGAAAGTTGCATCCTGAATAACTGCCAAATCACGATATGAAACATGGTACTACTGAAACTTCTGTGGAGTGAAGCATCATTTGGACAATGAAGAGTATCAACCCCTGGTGGGACTTAGAACCCCAGAGATGCTGGGCATGTCTACACATCATTGTTGACTGGAAGGACTGAACTGAATCCTGTACTTTAGTTCTTGTTCCACATTCCGAGTTGTTTCAAGTTTGTTCTACTTGATTTGGACCTTCCAAAGCCTTGAAGTATCCCCTAGTATGACTATACTCCATTGTCCTCGTTTGATACACATTGCCTGTATCAATCATTTTTCTGTGAATGCTACCAACCAACTGCTGTTCACTACATGCGGATTATGTTCAGGTTTGATCAATCATAAATGCTTGATCCCTTAATACATTTCAACATGGTTTACAAGTCACAGCTCCACAGATACAGTACTGGAATTCAGCAGCCAGCCATCATGTCTGGGGCACTAATAAACTGCTTTCTTCTTCCTAGCCCACTCATCAATTTCTTCCATGGCCAGAGGTCAGTGTCAGTGACAACAACCAGCCCCTGCCGCAGTCTCTGCACAGCTTGCTGAATCTGGTACTGGTGGATGCAACCAGACCAACCCAGGGGGGTCTGGAGTTAGGCCATGTCTCGCTCGGGCTCACTGGCTACCTCAATGTTTTTGTGGTGAAAACTCAGAAAAATTTATTGACATTGAGGGGAAACTCAAAGGCAATGATGATGAGGATGACAAAAATGATGATAACATGCAGCCCAATCTGAGCAAGAGTCCTGCAAACACCACCATTAATGATCCTTTAGCCACTGGAAGGTTCAACCAAGGCCAGTCAGGTGCAGCCCAGAACATAGCACACGACATCTGGTTTTTTTTCCAGAAGAAAGAAAGTCATGCCTACTGTAATGTTTGCAAGTAAGCCCCTTTGCATTCCACAGTTATGACATTGATGGAGAAATGTGGTAAAGAATACTTGTCAAAAAGTTTGACAACTATGCTTCATGGCCACCTTGACTCCATCCATCCACTCATTTACCTTGATGAGATGGAAGAAGAAAACTGGACCTTACATGGTCCATTAATCAAAGCCACTATTGACAGAGGTTACACTTACAACACCCTTCGATGTGCGCTTGGCCAGCCTGGTGCAGTGATTGACAAACTACCACCTCCACCTCCCCTGGAGAAAATGACAGAGTCTCCATTGGGGTGCCATCGATGATCAACCATGGCATTCATCTTCCAGAGTTTTCTATAGTGATGCTACAAGAGCTCCTCATGGAATTTATCATTGCTGATGATCAGGTATGTTTGTTTGTTATCTTTCTGATTCAGTTCGTTGGATGTCAGTTCAGCCAATCTATGTATGTGATGGAACATCCTCAATTTTGCTGACTACTCTTGTTCCTCTGCCGTGATCTACTGGACACTGACATCCCACATTGCACCAAGACCTGCAAGCTGGTTATCCATTACTGCCACAAGAAATTCTTGCAGCTCAGAGAGGAACTAAAGGTGTGTTGTATCATTTCTCATTTGTGACTCTATTGATGTTTGCTTTGCAGCAAGCTGTCAGTGCGATCTCATTCATGGCAGATATATGGTCTGTGAGCAAACTCAATTCATACATTGTGCTTACAGCTCACTGGATCAGTCAAGACTTACAGGCTGAATGTCCAAACAAGCTTAACATGAAGGCTGGGTTAATCACCTTCCATAACCTTCCTGGTGCACACACAGGTGAGAAAATCGCCAATGTTATCCTCTATTTAATTGACTGTGCTGAAATACCAATGGATAAGGTTTGTATTCGACTGAACTGAGTGTAACTTACTGATGCATTGATAGATCGGTCACTTTACAATGGACAATGCCATGAATAACAACACTGCCTTATCAGCACTAGCATGGATTTTACAAGATAATTGTGAAGTTGAATTCAACCCCATGACATGTCACGTCTGATGTTTTCCTCATGTCATGTCATTTCTAGTTATTCACATGCAGATCTTTCTGAACTTCCCAGGAATTGGGGCAACATGCCAAGAGTTTTGGAGAAAGTAGACTACATCAAAGCTATGCAAGAGGATCCCTTGTCCTGTGCACAGGATACTGTGTGGTTCATCCACAATTCAGGTCAATGTTGAAGAAATTTTCAGCAGATGCTGGAGTCTGGGAATGCAAATTAACTTTTCTTCAAGGATGGTAAGCTGTCTAAACTCCCGATTGTTCAACTCCTCCATGATGTTGGAACACATTGGGACTCTACATATTACATGATCAACCACCTATGCACACTACACCAGGTTCGTGGCCAATATATTCTAGATTAAGTATGTGTCTAAAGTGCTTTCATCTAGGCAATTGAACTTTGGATGGGTGCACCATGAAATGCAAATGTAGTCCGCATGAAATTGGATGTGATGCACTGGGAGATACTCCAAGATCTCAAATTTCTTTTGTATGTGAGTACACAAGTCTTTACAGTACACTGCAATACTGACAACTTGTTTAAAGGTTCCTGCTATGGCTCACCACATGATGACATACAAGCATATTCCCTTGCTTGGTGGGGCAATGCCTGCATATGAGGCTTTCATGGAATGGTGGAAGCAACTATCAGCGTCCACTGCCAACCCACAATTTGGACCAATCCTTAGTAAAGGGTTAGTTTTTGCTGAGCAATATCATTGACTGATGCATGGAAACCACACAGACATCATGGCAATGTGTAAGTGATATCCTTTTTTAGTTTCTGAACACTGACTGTGATAGTGCTAACTCTATTTAAAGTTGTTCACCCCACTGTATGTTTCTTGTGGGTGGAGAACCACTGGGCTGACGAGAATTCATTCAAGAAAGCAAGCATCTTGGAAATGGTGTGTAATAATTATCACAGAATTATATTCCAATGATGTCTTTTCTAGATGGAAAATTATCGTGCAAAGTATTCCATTCCAGAATCTTGCTCCACTCCCATCATGGATCAACCTGCATACATGGATCTGGTGTCCTTGTATGGTTTGAAGATGATGGAGATAGGCTCACCTAGCACCCAACAAGGTCCCTGATCTGTTGCAGAAGAGTTTGGTTCATACATCGCAGCTGCCAGCCAGCCAGATGTTGATGTGCTCACCTTCTGGGAGGTGAGTTAACCATTACTGTGGCAAATGAACCATGATCAACTTGTTATCATTCTATACAGTTGGAACAAGATAGATTCCATGATTTACTGTATCACAATGGACTATCTTTCGATACAGCCTTCTGCCATCCCATTGTAAAGTAGCTAGAAAGCCCAGAATGGGTTTCCTAATGATGTAAGTATGGGTTGCAAGCAGGTTTACTCAACTCAAAAGGGATTCAAGGGACTAAGAGAAGGTAATAGACCAATAACCACGCACTGTAAAGCTGGAAAATATGAGTTCAGACCTCCCTGTTCGGTAGGGCTGAGAGTCCGACTTTTTGAATTTGGGCTGGAGTGCTTGACTTGACTCAACTGGCTCAGGTTGTGGCGGAATCAATGGTTTTGATACTTAAAAAAGAGATTTGTGACTGAGAGGAAGTAGAATTTGATGAAGACCAAGGTCTGAGATACAAAGTTTATAGTCTGGGAAAACCCAAGACTTTGTACATATCAGGTCAGTGAAGTAAGTAATATACAGTGATGGAGTGGCATGATGACAGTGACAGTATGTAATACAAATGAAGGAAAATTGCTAAGTATGGTGGACCCAGGTGAACCCATGGTCACGCGGGATGGAAACTGATACAAAGAAAGAAAGCCAACTTACCAACTCGGATCTGGGGCACTCAGGTTGGACAGATGGGATGGGTTGGATGAATGACACTCAGGTTGACCTTTGACTTGCTCAGGAACAGGACCTGCACTATAAGGGTAACAAAAGGAATGGAATAGGGGAATTTACACAGTAGGGGACACCAGTCTCCTACACTGTGTGAACGCATATTCTCATCCAGTGCAGAAACTGATGTGAAGAAATGGAATCACATTAACCCTGGCCTTATGGAGGCCTTACAATTACTCAAGTTTGCATTGAAACAAGAACTATTACAATCATCTAATCTATGATATATGAACACCCTACATCACTTACATGCAGTACAATTACCCTAGAAACTCTACATGCAAACCTAGACTCTATGACACACAAACTCTATGCATGACCACACAACACTACCCATGCATAAGGTATGACATCACATGCACTCTAGACTGCTCTAGACCATTCTATACATTACCCATGACCCATCCCCTTTACTACACCCTTAGACCTATTCATATATGATCTTCCATTCTTCCACACCCTTGCACATCAGGCATGTACAAGGCTGTAGCAAGCTTCCATTTGATCTATAATATATTAGATACATGCACATACATCATGGACATCTTAGATTAGCACACCATAGATACAAACACACATGTAGTATATAAAGGCTTGAATAAAATCCACCAAAGGACAGTCTTGTCCTCTTGGTATTTCCTCAGCATCAAAGTCGTCGACTCATTAGTCTCACTCCTCTCTACTTGGCCCTTGAGCGACCTAGAGCCTTAAGTGGTTCTGAGTTGTTTCAAGAACAACTCAATTTTGGTCAATACTGGATGACCAATGAAGCCAAGATGCTGACAACACAGGATGAGCAGGACACACTCTATAATCTCATGATGGAGGGCAATGTTGATGAGGCAGTGACCATGGCCCTCAATGCAATGGTGCTGGTGGAGGGTGATAACAATCCAAATGGGTGACCCAAAGTTTTCTAGTGATTAACATCTGATTGCTACTACTATATGTACACTGTCATTGTTCTGTGTCTGAACCCTCATGTGTTACTGTACAAGCACTATTGTTCCCAGTCTGTCATCATTTCATTTTGCTACATCATGGTGCCATTGTTTTTCCACAACATGTCACATTGTTGAAACTTGATGTGTTACTCACTGAACAGAGAGCATTAACCAGCAACATTGCAGTGCTTGTATGAATTCAGTATGTCCACCCACTATGATGAGGTATGCTTCAAGCCTTCAACTTATCACTGTTCCTCCAGGCTTGATTGAGCTGAGTTGCCAGTGTATTGCATTCTCTTGCAGGAGTGTGACCCACTCAGAAATTTCAGTTGTTATGATTGCCAAGGATCTAGGGCACTCCATTATGGCCACTGAATGGTGAGGAGTTGTGTCACCACTTGGTGATGCATAATGAATTCTTGCTTCCTGCAGAGAATGACTTGTCACACAGATGAGTGAAGGCATTATCTTCATGGTGTATGAAAACATCATCAAACTCATCAGAGAAACAAATATTGTGGTGGTATCATAGATACATTTGAGCCAGGCTTATTACTCATGGACTGATGCTAATTCCACTTTGTACCTGGGCCTGCCCAACATGGACTTGCCCACCAACATGAAAGTAGAAGGACGCATACCTGTTCCTTCAGAACATATGGAATGTCCCACATCACCCTGCTGGTCTCTGTTACTCTGGTATGTGCTCAGTATATTGGCTGCATATCTGTTCATACAGAGAATGCTAGAATGTTGTATGTCTATGATGAGCTGTTTTCAGGTACATCAATCAGACCTCTCAGTGGTTACTTGACAAATTGGGTCTTGACTTCCCTTCTGTATGGTACATAGGATAGGTTTCAGGATGAAATTCTGGTGCTCCAAGTGGTGTGAAGATTGTATGTCATCTAAGTAATACTACTGGTGTTCTGAATTCTGATCACATTGCACTGACAGGACTGAATGGATTACTCATGAGCACATACCCCACACCATAGAAGCATCAATATTGGCATTATAGATATATGCACTACAGCTAGGATGGTACAATCAACCAACAGAGAACCCCAATGAGTTGACAGTGAGGCTCCTTCCTCCTGCCCCATTGCTGAAGCCAAGCTGGAGGTACATGATGCAGAGATGACCCCTAGTCTAGGCTCCTAAAAGAGCTCTACTGTGAGACCAACCCCATGCTTGTCAGCTTTGGACAGGTCTGTTTATGGACCTTTTGTGCTTTGGGTTTGATGATGAGCTGACACACAAATGTTCTAGTCCATTCACTTGCCTGTCAACCCCAAATGCAGTGATTGTATGTCACATACTCAGCACTACGTCCAAGCTCCTAGAACCAGTCCAAGATGGTGTCTAAGCTGCCATTTGAAAGTCTAGTCCAAGGCAGAAGTCACTAATGGGCCCAAGCCAAAGATCAGACACTCATGGCTGGAGAGGGATGGGTGATTCACAGAATGCAAAGAAAGGAATGAGATTGTGAACATGAGAAACAAGGTGTGTGCACATTCAAGTGTGTGAAGACACGTCTGTTGACTCTGTCTTAGAGAAATGCAGAGGCAGATCTAAGGTCTCTCTATGATGCCATTGCCACACTCTGACAAAAACATCATGTCCTCAGTCACTAGAGACAATGAACGTAAAATTGAATGCAGAGCTGGGCAGATACAATACAGTAACTTAGTGTTGCCACACAGGTACACAATTATTACATCAATATGAACCAGCTAGCTGGCTTGAAGTGGGCAGTCGTGACTAGCTAGGGCCAAGTTAGTTGAATGATGTGATGCCAGAAGGCTCCACACAGCTTGGTTAAGCTGGATGCTTGGCTCCGACTCAAGTCAACCTGAAGTCAAAGTTATGGCAACACTAGCGAGATGTATGATGCAATGTAGTGTATCTGAAGTGCAACATACTCGGCATTCCCTTTCGCTCACTGTAATGCAGATCTTTACTGCATTTGTTTGTCTTGGTAGAGGCCAACCCAGGCCTTGATGTTTCCATTATGATGCACTGTTGTAATGCAGCAATTTCATACTCATACAATGCAATAATCATGATGCAGGGCTCAAGTTTACTTGTTTGTGAGGTGGAGTGACATTGTGTAATGCACTCCCATGATGTGTGATCATCCTCTTCAAGTTTCCCATGTGGTGCATCAACTCTGCATCTGTGTGGTGTGGTAATGTAATGTAATGCAATTCCAGTGTGATTCTCCCTTTCTGTGTAATGCATAAAACTCAACCACATTTATAGTTGCATGTGATGATTGAAAAAACTCAGAACCACTAAAGGCTCTAGGTCGCTCAATAGTCAAGGGAATGAATGAGTCGATGTCTTTGATGCTGAGAAAACACCAAGAGGACAAGACTGTCCTTTGGTGGCTTTATTCATGTCCTTTATATACTACATGGGAGTTTGTACATATTGTACACTAATCTAAGATGTTCGTGATGTCTGTGCATGTATCTAATATAATAGAGGTCAAATGGAAGCTTGCTACAGCCTTGTACATGCCTGATATGCAAGGCTGTGGAAGAATGAAAGATCATATATGAATAGGTTTAAGGGTGTGGTGAAGGGTAAGGGTAACGGGCAATACATAGAATAATCTAGGGCAATCTAGAATGCATATGATGTCATACCTTGTGCATGGGTAGGGTTGTGGGGTCATGCATAGAGTTTGTGTGTCATAGAGTCTAGGTTGGCATGTAGAGTTTCTAGGGTAATTGTACTGCATGGAAGCAATGTGGGATGTTCATGTACTATAGATTAGACGATTGTAACAGTGATGAGTCATGCATAATAAAGTCCCTGTGCATGTTGTGTATTCTCCCTTCCTGTGTGATGCACAACTCATGATGCACCCAGAATGTAGTACATCTTGTTCATCACAGGTACTTAGTGTATACTCTATGCACAACAAGTCTGTTACAAACTACCCATTACACTATGGATGACATGACAGAAATGACAAGATCTTAACAGGAGGGTACAAGGGTACTCCTGTTGTGCAGGGTAGGGAAGAGAGAGGTGAGTTGAGAATGCTCACCGAGATAGAAACTAAAGTTCTTGTGACCAAGTTTGAATTAGGTGAGATTGATAAGATCAACCCTTGTAGAGCTTTTTAGAAGCTTGATCTCAAGGAGAAATGAATCTCATTATTAATTACATCACAGTGTCTATCACCTTTTAAATACATCTAGGAACATGTATGTACTTATATGTGATGTAGCTAGAACAAGGTCAATGATGTCAGAATGACATCATAGGATCAGTTATGCTGCTTCACTTATTTCAAATGGGTGGAGTTAGATCTGGGTTGATCCAACATAGCCATTGTGGAGCTTGGAAAGCTCCAGACTGATGACATTATAGCTGAGTCATAAAGACTGCATATAAATCGTCATGTGGTTGATCCTGAAGTGTAATTAAGATTACACTTTAATTAAGTTTGACTGATGTGACAGTCAAGCCTTAATACTCAACCTAAGTCTTTAGTAACATGTATAGTATATTAGCACTATGGTCTGCCTGTATTAACAGAGCACAGAATCTCAACACTCCTCCTCACTAGAATGTTACATACTTTGAGAATATGGAATGAGCTTCAAAGCCTTTATGTTTTCTTGAAACTTGACATTTCCCAGATTCTTTGTGAAGATATCTGCAAATTGTTTTGTGGTTTCAACATAGAATAGTTCAACTTCTTTGAACTCGATGGCTTCTTGGATGTAGTGGTCATTCTTTCTGACATGTTTTGTGTGACTTTCCTGTACAGGATTTGATGCTAAAAACATTGCACCTTGATTGTCCATGCATAGAGGAATTGGCTTGAGTAGAAAGCCTAGTTCTTCAAATAGGATTTGCATCCAGACTATTTGCTTTGCCACTTCTGTCATTCCACAGTATTCTGCTTCAGTGGACAAGAGTCTAACACATTTTTGTCACCTTGAGAGCCATGAGATTATTCCATTTGCAAGGAATATAGCATAACCAGTGGTGGATCTTGATGTTTCTACATCTCCAGCCCAGTCTGTATCAGAGTATGCTATAACACCATTTTGAGAACCATTTGCAGAGTATTTAATGGACAGATTCTTTATTGAAGAAACATAGCAAACTATCCAAATTGCCTTCTGCAAGTGTTCTTCTGTTGGATTTGCAGAGAACTGTGACATTTTGATTACTGCAAAAGTGATGTCTGGTCTTGTTCCAAGCATTAGGAAAAGAAGTGATCCTATTACAGATCAAAAAAGGCTTTGAATCTTGGAGTCATGTTTTTCTTGTGTCAATGGCATAGGATTGTATCCAGAGGGCAAGGGTGTTGTAACTGTTTTACAGTTTGCTTGATTCGATCTCTTGTTATCCTCATGGATAGGTATTCCTTTGCATCTCCAAGATCTTTACATTCCCATCTCTTCATAAAACATTCCTTTTCTTTGAGGACCAGTTTTTTATCACTACATCATCAACATATATTACAATGGTGATTAAGATCTTTCCTTTTTTCTTTATGTAAACTCTGGTATCAGCATATAGCCTTTGATAGCCAAATTTGATAAGAGAAGCATGGAATGCCTTGTTCCATTGGAGCGTGGCTTGCTTTAGTCCATATATGGCTTTATTCAATAGACAGACTTTTGAGGGATTCCTGGGATCTATGAAGCCTTCTGGTTGTGTCATGTAGATCTCTTCATCAAGATCTCCATACAGAAATGCTGTT
>JBBPTO010001206.1:0-14297 GCA_038094155.1 Pulveroboletus cf. aberrans | reverse complement strand
CCCACTCGTAACTGCCTATCACCTTGCATGTCCAGACGCCGACCCATTTTTCACCCCTGCAATCTGTGATCAAACACATTCTTTAGCGCATCCCCAGAAGTGCGGAACAGCTGGGCATACTGATGGCGGAGCACTTGGGCACCTTGCGAGAACATCCACCCTTAGACTGCGAAAAAAAAATTACAGCCAGTCCTTCTCTTACTCGTGAAACAGAGCAACATACAGGAATCCTAATGGGCGTCGCGGACCCCAGGGCAGCAGCAACGATGAGGGCGACGAAGAGCTTGCCAACAACGTGCATGGTAAAATAAGCGAGTGAATATATGGAATGAGCGAAAAGTTGAAAGCTGGAGGGAAAACTGATATCCATGAGTAATTGGTCCGTCGTGTATATATTTGATCAGAACCTCAACCCCATCTGTTTGAGTGCACGACCCTACTTCAAGCGGTCGTATGGGTGTTAGTTTGACTGCCTCTAGATCGAGTGAAACATCCGAGCACATCGATGTCTGGAAAAGCACGTTTCGATGCGGTTCCCGCATTTTATTTTCGCCGAAAAGACATTTTTTCTGCTATTCATGGTAGGCCACAAAGCTCCAGTGAACGTGTCAAGTAACGTGATACAGGGCCTTTTATGTTGCAGATCAACGCATTCTAGCGGCGTCGGCCAGAAAGAACGACTGTCTTCAGTCTATCATTGGTCCATAAAAGCCCTGACCTTTCCATCTCTTGCTTGATCGCTCTCCTTTTTTCCGTCGCCCGTTGTATCTGTGGTAGACGATCATCAAGATTGCACCATACGTGCACATGCAGGGGACCGCACCCGCACTTGTGCATCACACCAATAAAGTTCCGCGCATTTTAGTCCAGCGTTTTTCTGTCGGCTGACTGGAAACTCGAATAACGGAACGGCGGTGAACGAAGGCCGGTTCCGTCTGCAGAGGCGCCCGACTCGGAGCTAGACTGCATCTTGTGTACTAACGGCTAGTCCTTGCGAGACATTGGTCGATTACGCATATGGTCGACTATCCCATTAGTCTGGTGACCAGCCCGTCTACAAGGCACGTGCCGCGATCCTACGGATGAGGCAAACCGTTGGTAGACGATTGCGGGTTCGCTGTCACACGTGATAGATAACTTCAGTTTCGGCGCAGAAAGGCCCATGTGGTTGAGGATAACGTCCACGTGGAAGGATGATAAGTCTATTACTAATATGATAAGTCTTAGCACAATCGATCGTACTTTGAATGGACGTCGATCTGGACAACAATCCCTTGCAACCTGCTTCGTGTCCTGATTGTGGGGCAAATCTGGACCAGTCGCACATGGAACGCGTCTCTGTGCATGAACGAATCAGAAGAGCAATGAAGCTTCTCCATCTAAGCTGTCTTTCACTCTTAACAACACTCACCACCATCTTAGATTGCTCGAAATCCGACTTCGCAGTACTCCGGAGGAAGATAACAACCCCAAGGACATCTCTGGTCACACTCAGCTCTTTGAAAACATTTTTTAAAGACCCTCGTGGCTCGCTGCACTTTTTATCTTGGATAGAACCACATGCAGTGGATTACATCACTCGGAAGGTGTCCAATAAGATGGACAACATCAAGCACAAGATGTGACATAACATGTGGACGTCGAAAGGAGACATCACGGCCAAAATAATCCTACCTGGGTGATCTGAGGACGCTTGAGAGACGAAATAGTGACCGACATTGTCCTCGGTCGAAGCAGCAGTGGTGTTAGGAGCAGAGGGTCTTTCCGCTGCCGGTGCCTGCTGTTATGATGGAATCGCGCCCGTCCAGAGTTTACAACACAGCTCGAAGTTGAAATTCTCGTGGAGCGATATATTCCGACGACAGGAAATGGACAATTACGCACGCTTTGAGGGCATTGAGCTTGTCCATATCGTTTAGAGTTGTAAGAGAGGCTTCAGGAAGCCGGTCGCCCATATACATATACGGGCGACCTCATACATGAGGTGCAGGGGGACGTCGAGGACTGTCTTTACGACCTATGTGCATCCATGATCGAACGAAGAACAACGAGAGCATACCGATCCGTCACGCGTCCTAGGGGTTATTTTCACCCAATTTATTCGTTTGCAAAACAATCGTTTTCGCTGTTTTTATCAATTGGTCGAAGATCACATGATAGCGAATCCGCAATCCCCTTTGCCCTGGAACGAGATTTACCAGACCATCCATCGACGGTTTACCTCATCCGCAGGATCGCGGCACGTGCCTCATAGACGGGCTGGTCACCAGACTAGTGCCAATGGCGAGTCTTGTTGACGCTTCTCGACATGCATCGACTGACTCTCTAACCAGACCCGAGATTCATCAGTTCAACGTCTGATATAGACATGGAAGACCGCAATGAACTATGCATTCGTGAGTTCGTAAAAGGCTCGACGTGGAAACCTGAAGTCGAAATGCAGGGGAGTGCCAGAGGTCTGTCGTGGATCTGTCCGAGGTAAGCGTGTAACGCGATGGAACCAGTTCCGTTTCCAAATATGGCATATGAAATTTTCAGTGCTTACATTGGCATCCAGGAAGGTGTACCCCACACGACACCACTTCATGGGTCACGCAACTCCAACCAGGGTTGTTCCCCTGTGGAAGCCCTCTTGTCAATCTGACCGAGGGTGTCGTGCAATCCCTCGAACGGGAATCCGTCCAAAACCCTGACACCTCCCAGCAGGATGACCTCTGAATTCACGATTCGGCATGCAATTATTAGGTCTAGAATTGACCTCCTGAAAACCCCCTGGTTCTTGTCAAAACTAGAGTTGTCGTCTCGGTGCCACAGACCTTGCCTAGTCGGGATGATTGTTCACTAACCGCTGACGCGACGCGCATCATATAATTGACCGTCGTGAATGGCTTGAAACGGGACGCGAATGGAATTCGACGAAACAATCAGACTTTGAGGACAAGTAAACGACGGGAACGTTGGGAATCAAGCAATTCAGCCAACAAAAATGCGGTAAAGAGGATGATGCAGGGCGAGAGAAGACATGTGCGAAAACAGAAACGCGATGAGGGAGAGGCGGTGACATCGGGAAAATATGACCTTGAGGAAGCAGGAAGAGTTGAACAGACGCGATTGCACAGCCAGCGCTCGCGAAACCAGTTATTATGCATTCCAGAGGTTCAGAGAGTGACCTCGCAACACATACACTATGTTAGAATCAGTCTTTGAGAAACTCCGAACGACCCGTCGGGACGCACCACGTTGTTCTAGTTGGGGCTGCAAGTACACCCCCACTCATTACTGCCTGTTACCACGCATGTCCACTGGCCATTCTGTTTTTGACCCCTACAATCTGTGATCAAACACATGCTTTAGCGCATCCCCGGAAGTGCAGAACAGTTGGGCATACTGATGGCGGAACACTTGGGCGTATGGCGAGAGCATCCCTGCGAGAAAAAAGCTACAGCCAGTCCTCTTATCCGTGAAACAGAGTAACATACAGATCTCCTAGTGGGCATCGCGGATCCCAGGGTAGCGGCAGCGATGAGGGCGACGAAGAGCTTGCCAACAACATGCATGGTAAAATAAGCGAGCGAATATACGAGATGAGCGAAAACTCGAAAGCTGGAGGAAATACTGAAATCATTGAGTAATCGGAGCGACGGTTATATATTTGGTCACAGCCTCAACCCCATCCGTTTGAGTGCACGACCCTGCTTCGATTGGTGCTTGTATGGGTATTGGTTTGACGGCTTCCGGAATCCGTGACCGAGTGAAACGTCCGAATACACTGATGTCCTGAAAAAGGCATTTTGATGCGATTCCCGTTTTTTTTTTTTTTTCGCTGGAAGAACCCTGATATTACACCTCTTAGTAGATCACAAAACACCAGCGAAAGTGTCAAGTAAAGAGATGCATGGAGATGTTGCAGTTGAAGGCACTTTAGTGCCTTCCCGTGGTGTCGGCCAGAAAGAACGATCACCTTCATCCTACCGTTGGTTCATAAATTCTCATTGAAGCCCAGATCGTTCCATCTCTTGCGTGGTCACCCTCCTCTTTTCGTCACCCATTGCATCTGCGGTGGACGATCATCAAGATTGCACCACACGTGTATGTGCAGGGGACCGCACCTGTACTTGCGCATCACACCAATAGAGTTCCACGCATTTTAGTCCAGCGTTTCATCAACCGGTGACGCATTCACGTGTGAGACCTTCCACGTAATCGGTATCACTTCCATGGTGAAGGATCCGATGAGAACGTCAGGATAGCGAAAGGGGAGTACCTTTCTCAGATACAGCGCATCGAAACAACACTTCATGTAGCGCCAGTGATTTTTCTGTCTAATACGGGAGTGCCGATCTTCGACCTGAACTAGCAGTCCCAATTTGGAATGTGTTGCATTATGTACATAGTAAATTGTTCAGTCGAGTCGAATTCTATGTTCGTGAAAAAACGACGTTCGACGACATCATATCAAATCGACAGAAGGTAAATGACACTTGGTCAGAATGTAAGCTGCCGCAGGAGACTTCATCTTTCAAAGCGATGCTTCGGTATCGTATTCCAGAGGGAAGGGGGAGTTGCATTTCCTAGAAAGGGATGACGAGTCGTGGGAACGGCTTGGTAAGACGGTGGAACATGTTTCAAGCCCCAGCGCTCAGCCGTGTGCCAGGTGGCACCAAAACCCAACCTCGGCAGACTGGATACATGATACCACTGCCAGCGAATAGCATATGCTCCGGGCCTGAGCACTCAGGCTGGGAATTAGCGAAAGTTTCCTCGACAAGAATAGAAGGTCGAAACAACCCATGTAACCTGTTTCAGTTTTTACCAAGGGCCTTCCATATAGTACGTCGTCTCACGGAATCAGATATAATCAAACCGTTGTGTCACGGTCCGAGTCCATCAGCAGTCCGGTTCAAGCAAGCTTGGTACATAAACTGAACAGTTTAATGTTCTTGCAACGTCGCACTGTTTCAGCACTCCCCATCAAGTTTACTTTTATCACCTTTGTGCCTGCCAGTGCTGCTGCGTGCGCTTGCCCTTCAAGTTCCTGGGCACCTTCACAGGATAATCGAGCAAGCCCCAGCTGCGTGTCGGTGCTCAACAAGTTCAGATTTTTGTTCCAGTTCGAGCTTCCAGACAACTGTGTATGTGGAATACAGGACTACAGGCGAGAGAACGATCCCGATCCCGTCATGATATTCATTCTTTCCTGTGAACGAGCTAATCCTGTACCCTTCAAAATTCCACCTTCGAGAAATTATGTGACAGATCAGTTGAACTCCTCACTGTCTCATTCACGACATCAAGCCCATGTGCATGTGGCCAGAATACTGGGTATGAGTTCCTTTACTTCTTCGTCGCCAGCGTCTCAGTGCACCCTTCACATCCCGGTTAAACCTCATTGAGACAGCCTGAGACTGACAGATTGGTCAACCCTGCGCAGAAAATGTGATCATCAGTCAACTCCAGCGAGAATTTCGATAATTCATTTCGAGTACCCTGCACAAAAGAATACCGGCCTGAGTAGTTGTAACGGTCAGGCTTACTCATCGCGATCGGAGATAAGAGTCCGACGATTATCAGAGTGCAATCAACTATTCACCTCAGCTGAGTGGACTTACTAGCTAGATGTAGTATAAAAGAGTGCCCCCGTTGTAACCTCCCGGGGATTGAATTTGAACTGGCTTTAGAACAGTCTGTAGAGTTTGATTCTTGTGTGAATGCTCGACATCCTCTTTGTCAGTGCCACATCTTTTTGACTGCACCTAGCCTCGCGTTTTTTTTACGCTTCTACTTTACCTATCTCTTTTTGAAAAAAAAAAACTCCTCTTTGACTCTGTTGACCGCTGCTGGAACTCACAGGACTGGCCATCCTCGCAAGTTACCCTCGGTTGCCCATCTTGGAAACCCAAACAGAAAAACCAACCACAGAAACTGTGACTACCAAAAGAATCCTCACCAAAAACGCAATGCCCTACTATCTCCATAACCGAACAGCTCCAGTCCCTTCTATAAGGGATACCCCTCGCTGCCATGCAAATATGTAGTGAGTTGTCTCTCACCTCTTCCACCCTGGCCCCCGCTCCCAGGTTCTTGAACCTGTGAGAGGGTGTTGCCCCCCAAAACAGTGCCACATGGTTTAACTGCGGCACATTCCAGTCTCTCGAGACTTTGGAAACCAGCACAGAGCATGGTGAAACAGTTGTCCTGGCTGCAGCCAGACCCGTATCTGTAGTCCAAAAGGACACTACATATGCTGTACCAGGAGAATATCACAAACCTTCCAAGGACTCTTGTGGTGATAATGGCGAGTGGACCGCTGTGCGGTGAAAAAGACCCCATGCATGAGTGACAGATGCATTCCCACAAGTTGAGAACAAAATGCTCCAAGAAGAACTGGAGCAGGCACTTAGGGATGCCGAGGATCAGATCAGCCCTTCGGATCAGGAGAAGATCTGAAGGAGGTTAACCATGCCACTCACAGAAGAGGACATGGAGATGGGGCTTGATGATGAGCAACCACACGATGGAGACAAGGGGAAAGGTGCTGACCCAGGAAACTGGGGAAATGCCAGACTCTCAGATGCCAATCTGAAGGTTGAAGCCCAAAAGTGCGAGTTGTCTTGCCTCAAAAGGAAAGCGAAATGAGCCCGTCAGACAGAGAAACAATACCAGTTGAAAGCCTCAGAACCCAATGACACTGCTGAGTCAGCAGCCAGTATTGAGGGCTCCCTGGATCTGAGCCTCAAACGATGTCAGTGGACTAAATCTCATAAGATCCCCAATGCCACAATCTCAGCAAGCAGCAGGAGGGACCAACGCTTGAACTTGAAGGTTCCAAGCTCCATTGAAAGCATCGTCAAAGGTGTGCTGTGCACCCGGAAAAGGAGGTCCACTGCTAAGGGGAACCATGAACTTGAACCAGCTCATCAAATTGCACCTGTGAGTTACCTAGGGCATGCTCTGGGAGGCAGGGTGGGCTGCCCCAATTGATGGCAGCTCCTTGTCCAGCTCCTTGTCCAGCTCCTCAAGCTCTTCCGACAATTCAGACTCAGACCATTCCAGCTCTGATGGAAGCTCGACTACATCTAGCTCAGACAGGTCAGGGTCCTCCTCAGCCAGCTCTTCCTTGAGCGAAGGACATTGTCACTGAAGGAAGAAGTCCAGGAGGTGCAAGGAAAGGCGAAGCTCGAGCTGCAAATGACGCTCGAAGTGGACTTGCTGGGTTGGGTATGGTAAACTCAAACTGATCCCCCCAACCAAATATGATGGGTCCGCTGACTCGAGAGCCTTTCTAACCAAAGGGATGGCTTATGTCAAGGCAGGATGAGTTTCCAAAACGGAACGAGTATTCATTTTGTCACACTACTTGACTAATAAGGCACATGAGTTCTACTTACAGGAAGTATCAGATAATCCGTATAAATGGAAATGCTGTGACTTCTTTATTGAGTTGTTCAATCACTGTTTCTCTATCAATTTCAGGACGAAGCAGTGAGACAAGCTGTGTTGTATGTACCAGAATGACAAGACTGTCTGTGAGTTCATTTCTGAGTTGAACAAGCTCTGAAACCTGATTGGAGATGTCAGCGAATGGGACAAAGTAATGAAGCTTTGGTTCGGCCTGAAAATGTCCATCCAAAGAAAGCTGTGGTGGGATAAACTGAATTCCGAGTGATCTTCGCTCAAAGCAGTGAGTGCTGCAGCAGAGGTAATTAAGATAGCAAATTTGGTCGACCCCCTGGCTCCTGAGGAATGGAAGAGAAAGGACCGAAAAGGGGGTAACCCTGAGGCCCCTACTCCCTGCCAGACTGATAGAGCAGAGAAGGGTGGATCATGCCAGGCTGACTGACACGAGAGCCACCAATCAGGCAAGGGCAAGGAAAAGTGTCACCATGACCATGAAAGTTGTGGTGCCAGACAGGACAGTGTCCATCCTAAGACTGGATCCAAACTTGCCAAAAGATATGGAATGAGTAAGGAGGAGCATGACCATAGGGCAGCTGAAAAGCTCTGCTTTGAGTGCAGAGAACTGGGCCATATGGCCTCTGGCTGCCCAAAGTGGAACTCAGTTTTCAGGGGTTCTTCAAAGCAGCCTTCTGGTGTCGTAAGGAGCTACAATATTGGTGTTAGCGATGATACTGCTCAATTGGAAGCCCTAGTGGTGTGTACTGAGAGCATCGACTTGCTCACCTTGGAATCCATCTACCTGAGAGACGAGAATGCTATCCCTTGACACCTGATCCAAGATAGGTGGGGCACCGCTGCCCACAAGATGGGGAATCCTGTGGCACACCGAGCTGAGAGCCTTCTCTGGTTCTGTACCCCCTATCCTGGCAATCTACTGAGTGACCCTCAGTACGGTCATCCTGATCACTTCACGTGCTTCCAAATATCTGAAACTGAGCATGTTATTGACGACAAATGCCAGTGGCATCATCCATTCTTGGCAGATGGGGTTTGAGTCCTTACCATGGACCTGCTGGACAGTTCATTCAAACTGAGTTGCTGGTATGCTAACATACTGCTGGCTTATGAGGTTGGGCAGTCAGACCAGGATTGATGACGGGATCCAGGAATGTCTCGTCCTCTTGCTTGCTGTACTGAGGTCGTCCTGGAACAAGCCTTTAACTCCAATTGGACACCTGACTCATCAGCAAAATGTTCAAATTTCACTAATGCCTGCTAAGGTAATCTGAGTAATCTGAAGTCGCAGCCCACACTACCGACATGACAATCCAATCTATGACATTGCTTGCATGCTGGCAGCAATATATCCTCTTGTTGATAAGGCCTTGCCTATGATATGAATAATAAATAGCCCTACCCATGCATCTCCTTCAATAATCAAATATATTTGTCTTGTAAACAGAACCATATGTGCATGTGAACACCTGAAAAATGGGCATATCTGTCATCGCCTCACACACCAGTGGTACACTCCTTCAAATTGAGCATGGCAAATCAGGATACCTTGTTGAAGTGGGCATGTTGACAATGATGCTGTTGCCAAGTATCTATGCGACCTGTACACCAACAAGGAGCTGCATGTGAGGATGAGCCAGTACATGGTGACGCTCCCAACAGTTGGTTGCTATTCTTTGTCACTTGCTCAAGGCCTGTCCTGACTTTCAAGAGTCCTGTGCAATCAGGTGTGTCGATGTGATGAGTGATAGGTCAGGGGTGTGCACATTCAGGTGGGCATGGTGTGTATCGGTAGGTGCAGGAGACAGTCTGTATTATGATATGAGGAATATACTGCAGTGGTTGTGCTATGCATTCGAGTGTGATCATTAATTGTAATATTGAGATTGTTGATAATATATCGAGATCACTGAGAGCAATATATAGGAAATATCTCTAACCAAGGTTCTTGCAATTTGAATATATTCACCCCATTGATATGGCAGAGTATCTAGTCACAACAGGGGTTATATTTCTTTAGATGCATATCTAGTTAATTGACAAATTTGCTGATGCTTCTCTCATCAGTTTGACTGCTGTACCTACAAGTCAGATCCTAACTTGTTGGATGTGTATGGTGACTACAGTCTCATGGTGTATGACTGAGAGCTTAGAAGGACCTCCCATATCTCTGGCCTGGCAATCTTCCAACCACAGTTTGACCTGGTTGGATGGCATGCTAAACAGTTAGCCTACTTTGAAGAACAGGACGAGCTCCCCACTGAGATAAATTATCAGAATGACTAGCTACCCATCTGGATGTTCCCAGGTGATGACACTAGCAATGAGATCTGGCAGGTGAAGATGCTTGATGAGCTCCCATTCTGATACTCTCACGAGGACTGCCCCACTGGGTTAGAAGCCTTTGGAGTCCAGGTGGCTTGGAGTACTTACTCAACTCTGGAGCGTAACTCTGGCTCCCCCAAGGATTTCAAGCAGCTCATCCCAAAACCACTTGTGGTGATAGTACAGATCAACAGACAACCAGCTTGTGCACTAATTGACTCTGGATCCCTAGCAGACTTCATGTCTTTGACCCTGGCTGAGCAAGTGGGAGTTGCATGCATTGAGCTAGTGAAACCACTCACTGTCCAGCTGGCAGTTCAGAGATCCAAATCCAAGGTCAACTATGGCATCAAGATGTGCCTACAATACCAAGGGGTAGACTGCGATTGGTACTTTGACATCATGAACCTACAAAATTATGATGTCATTGGGTACTCCATTTCTCTACCAGCACAAGGTGATGGTAGGGCTGAATGAGTCACGGGTTGTGATAGGAAGCCCTGATCTGTTACTTATTTGAGGTGGACATGTGCAAGTTCTAGAATCAAGGGTGGCTGACCTGCTTGACAAGCAGATTGAGGCTGCCCGATGGAAGCTGTATGAAATGGCTAAGCTGTTATGTGCAAAAGCTAGTGAGATGGTGTTACCTCCCCTATGGGCAATCAATCACACCATTCCCCTCATTGACCCAGAAAAAATCTATCCCTGGTGTCCTTTTTGATGCCCTGAGGTACTATGGCAACAATGGGTTGAAAAAAGGAATGCTTACCTCCATTCTGGTTGGTGAAAAGTTATCTCAGATGATGTCAGAATCTGTGTGCTATGGAGGGGTAGAGATACCCTGACTACAGACATAAGTAAAAGAAGAGCTAGATGTAGCTAAAAGAACTAACCTCAGTTGCACAGTGATAGTGGAACAACTGAGAGAGAAATGATGAAACTGGACTGACTAAATAGTGATGGAGATTAGAGTGCTTGAACTCCGATGTAACTCCGATGTAATGTCCGGAATAGGATAAATGAGGTCTGAAGAGAGAAAAGGACCTTACTGAGTGAAACGGTTAACTCTGAGATGCTCTGGAGTGGAGTTGAGGGACTTGGTGCGAGTTGACCTCAGAGTTGTAATGGATGACCTTGGAGATGACCAGAGATCAGAGGTGTTGCATTTTGACAGATGGTAACACCATCCTGATGCTGCTCATTTGCAAGCCAGGGACAGATAAGCTGTGAATGGTTGTAGACTTGTGAGCTCGCAATGCAAATATCCAGAAGTTGTCCTCTCCACTGCCTAATATTGATGGCATCCTGTGGCATGTCTGCAAAGGGAAGTACAGGTCAATAATTGATGGACAGGATGCCTATGAGAAAATTTGAATCATACCTGAACACATCAAATGGATGATGGTTGCTACACCCAATGGTAATATACTAAGCACCATGATTCAGATTGGTGACTGCAATGCCCCAGCAACTTACCAGGCATTAATGAATCACCTGTTTGGTGTGCACATTGGGTCCTGGATGGATGTGTACCTGGATAACATCATTGTGCATTCAAACACCTTGGAGGTGCACCTTGAGCACATCAGAATTATTTTTGATATCTTGCAGTGAGAGAAACTTTACCTCAGTGAGCCTAAACTCCACCTTCTCTGCAAGGAGATGAAAGTGCTGGGGCAGATTATGGGATTCGGATGGATTCTGACAAGGTTGATAAGGTCATTAATTGGAAGATACCAACCAATCAGAACTTACTCTGGGGGTTTATTGGTGTGGCTGGATTCCTGGCAGATGACATTTTCAAGGTTTGTGTTCCGATGAGGGTGCTGTCCACTGTGACTGAAGACTCTATACCCTTCCAATGGATGCCTACCAACCAGCGTGCCTTTGATCAGGTCAAACAGTATGTCCAGCAGTGTGCTGGCCACTTATGATGAAGAGATGTTGAATGACCTAGACTGCTATATGTCTCTGGACAGGAAACGAGCAGGTCAGCAACACGAAGAAAGAAAATGAAGGGATGATTTGTTTGTCCCAGAGGGAATTTGTAGAGTAGAGCTCCATGGAAGAGAACCACAGGACTTACAGGAGGCAAAATGAATGATGATCAGAAAGAGCTTCTATGCTTTAGACACAGCTGATGAGCACAGGACTTGATTCTTCACAGATCAGGACAGAAGGATGATGATGATAATCACAGACATGGCTGGATCACTGATGAAGATGAAGAAACTGAACTTGAGATGGACGGAAGATAGACGGCAGATAGATAGATGATATTGTGCTCTGTGTGAAACACAGTTTTTGTAGTCTGGGCACATCTGAGACTTTAAATACATGTAAAGAGCATGACCAGATTGAAAACTGGATTGACAGATCAACATATCTGGTGACCAGGTTGACAGAACTGGATTGACTGGATGTACAAATGCAAGTGTCCAGTGTAGTAAAATGAATGTTTGACTTACCAATGGGTGATGGACGAGGATGGATTGGACTGGATATGAGGAACCAGATTGTGCAGGATATGCCAGATATGCTGGATACGAGAACAGGGAACTACCATTCCCTACAATGAGTGCCTCTCACCTGTGAAGTCGAGGCCCCTTCCATCTGGTTCGTGACTGACGCTTGTATGAATGGGGTCTTGGCCATGGTGGCTCAAGGGGCTGATTGGCATCCAGCAAAGGTCACTGCATTCTACAGTGCTAAGCTCAGCACTACGCAGCAAAACTGTACTGTCCATGAGCAAGAAATGCTCGTGGAAGTAGAGGGAATGCTATGCTACTGGGATATCCTTCAGGGAGCTCGGTTCACTTGGTTGATGGACCATAAAGGGCTCATTTACCTGTATAATTAGAAGAACCTGACAGGACAACAGGCCTGCTGGCTGGAGAAGATCAGCAAGTTTGGCTTTGAGATTTGATACTTACTGGAGGAGGAGAACATCCTTCCTAATGCCTTGTCATGCCTGTACTCAAATGATGCGCTGGGTACTGTCTGTGCCCCAGCAGAATACACCTCCTTGGTGGATGATGGGACTATGGCAGCTTCTGTCTCTGAGCTTGTCAGTATGCCAGTCCTGGTTGGGCTGGAGGCCTCTAGCACTCAGCTTGGCCTGTGCCAGAGTAGTCACCTGGCTGCCAAGTGAGCACTGGATGGAGATGGTCAGCGTGAGTCAATGAGCAAGACAGCTGGGCCAGCACCTAAGTCTGGAGGCCAGTTGCATCACCCAGCACCCAAGGTGGCACACTCCTGCATGCCTGCAGCACCTCTGCCCATCTCTTGAGCACAGGGCACCTTCATGGCCCCTGCTGAGACTGGACAGCCTGAGACCTCCACTGAATTTGCAAAGCAGATGGTGGGACAAGTGACCTTTCATGGCCCATGTAAATGGCTGGAGGGGGGAGTGGCAAAACAACATGGCAAACCAGAATCAACCAATGTCCCTTCGACTGGCCTTGACTCACAGGATAAGTCACCAATTCCTGCCACACTATGGGATCAGGATAAGGTGCTGACAGGCATTCAGCATTAGTATGCTCAGGACTCCTTTTTTGCATTGATACTTGAGGATCCATCTCAGTACCACAACTTCGAGGCAAGAAATGGATTTATTTACCTGTGCTCAGCTGAATGGACTGTGTTGTGCATACCCAATACCATGGTAAATGGATGGAAAGCCTGGGAATAACTGATTGACCAGGCCCACTCAGTGCTGGCCCACCTAGGAGCAAGCAAGACTTTGGCTTACCTATGGGATCACATCTGGTGAAAGACCATGCTTGTGGACATTACAGCATTTTGTGAGTCTTGCAGTGTCTGCCGAAGGAGCAAATCCTCCAACCAGAAGCCACTGGGTCTCCTACACCCTCTCGCTGTGCTGACACAGCCATGAAAATGGATAGGAATAGACTTCATGGGACCCCTGCCACTGTCAAAGAATTGGGATGGTGAATTCAATTCCATCATGACCATTATTGACTTACTTACTGGAATGGTGCACCTGATTCCAAGTCATACTGACTATATACTGCAAGGGAAGTGGCGGAATTGGTCTTTGCTGAGGTGCACAAATACCATGGACTTTCTTTGATGATTATTAGTGATTGTGACTCACTGTTCACAAGTACCTTTTGGACTCACCTGCAGTGATTACTAGGAGTGGATCACAGACTATCCAGTGCCTATCACTTTCAGACAGATGGAGTGACAGAATGTGCTAACCAAATCCTTGGATAGATGTTGTGGGCCTGTGTGTCCCCCACTCAAAGGAACTGGGTTGTGAAACTTCCAGCTATTGAGTTTGCAATTAACATTTCACGATTAAAAACGACCAGGTACACACCATTCTTCCTGAACTCAGGATGCATCCCACATACCTTATTCTGGAATGGACCAGACTCGACTGAGTTCCCAAGCATCCATGCCTTCACACAGCAGACATGGAATGCCATGATGGCAGCTCACGACATGGTAATTGAGGCACAAGTCAAGCAGACACAAGCTGCCAATCAGAAATGGAAGGCTTTCCTGCTAAGAATGCATGACCTCATATA
>JBBPTO010001205.1:0-17539 GCA_038094155.1 Pulveroboletus cf. aberrans | reverse complement strand
GTCTGTATGTAGCCTTAGTTTTGCCAATGCATGCCACTGCACCAGTCGAAACAGTAAAGTCTGGACTATGATGTCATGAGGTTGAGGTAGTAGCCCATCAAAAACTGGCATTGAGTACTGCCCACATTGCTCATGGTCAGGTCATCCTGAGAGGACAGAAGGGAGTGGCTTACCTGTAGAACATCTTTAAAGTACCACCCTAGCCACTGAGATACATCAGAGACATTATCTGAAAAGCGCTGAATATGTGCAAATGACTGAATTGACACAAATCTATCACAGCAGTCAATGTTTTGTTTGCATCATGATAACAGATATAATCTATTTTTCATTCAAGATATGAATGTGTGAGGGGTCTATGGCATAGGCAATATGGAAGAGGTGTTTGAGAATAGCCTTTAGAACACTGAGCTCAAATTCATGTAATGAATCAACCACCAGTGCACAAAAAATGTTGAAGACTCCAAGTGGAAGACGCTCTGTAAATGCATTCTATGCCTCAAAGTGTTATGTTGCTGACAATGAAGCAAAATGGGGGGACTGACCAATGTAGGGACCAGAGACTGGGGCTTCAGAATGCATTCAACTACTGTGCTTTTCAATGGCCTACCAAACTGGTAAATTGACCTTCTGGCTGCCATAACAAATTGAAGGAAGGGGCCTCAAATTCATGTGGTTCTGGCTGCTAGATCACTGAGAAAGCCCAGCTGGTGAAAATCTGATTTGGGCATCAGGCATCATAGACAGGGGCACAAGCCTTTGTTTTGAATTGCAGCAAGAATCACTCTAGAGAACACATTTCAGTATATAATGAACCTGCAACTTGGAAAACTTACTTTTCTGGGTAGTTGGCTGAATATGTGAATATCCGTGGGTACATGTGCTATTAAGACCAGAACATTCTCCACTCAAACTCCAGTTGGAGATCAGAGGTCGAAGGGGAATGAACACCAGAGGTAGTCGGACATCCAGAGGGTCATGTCCAGAGGAGTGAAGGCTTGATGCAGGACTGATGTGTTGCGTCTTCACACTGTCATGGTCTTCATTGGTCAGAGATGCATTGGAGGTACTCAGAGATGAACAGAGGACTGTCTAAGTTGATATTCAGCCTAAGGTATCTATGTACAGATACAGGCCTTTATATATACAGAGGGGACTGCAGATTAGTAAATGGAGGTCAGATGACTAAAGTATCAGAGGTTGGATAAGTACATCCTGGAGCTGTGCTTGGGTCAGGAATGAGCCAGAGCTGTGCTAAACAGTGTCAGAGGGGTCAGAGAGCAAAGCTAAACTAAATACAGAACAAGGGAAATACGTAAGGGTATCTGAGGTAAGTCCAAAGGGATGGAGGAACAGAGTTGGTGAGGAGTCATCAGAGAGATGGACAGAGTTAGTCTGGAGGTTGGAGTTGCATTGATTACACAGGATATGACATGCGCCTAACAACACCATCAAAACACTTGATTATAATTCCATTATTGTATGCCTCAACACACTTGTTGTCTAGCAGGATTCTCCAGATGGCATGCATGAGTTCACATTTGCAGTGTGCAAGTAAGTCATTATTGGTCTTCTTGTGTGTCAGATTGGACAAAAACTCATGAATCCTATGGGGAAGCTGCATTCAGAGTGAGCACATGTGATCAAGGGCTTGCAAGACAATCACTCACTGGAGGAATAAATGCGATGGGGTGACATACCCCACTCTCAGGGGTGTTCTGTGCATACTTCAAGAGGTTCCCAAAAAACAAGTAAATTGGCCATGCTGATATCTGACTGAACAGAGTCAAATGAGTAGAGTCAGACCACAACATTAGGCCTGTGACTATCCTCTCAAGCCAGCACCTGTCTAATCACCTTTGCTTTTGGATTTCATCTTCAGCTTGGATCCATGCTTCAGTCATGTAGAGCTCGTCATACACCTGTTCCTCCTCTCCAGTAACCAGTGATATCCAAAACTATTCAGTTAAGTGACATTGGTTTGATTGGGCAAGAAAATCTGTACTTTTTTGAATGGCAATAAATGAAAGCCTTTTGAAGATACTTTACACATCGACCAGAGAATGATGATGCAGGGGCCCCACTGTGAAGGTGGTACCATTACCCACTGGATTGTTCTCCCTGGTAGATACCTCAATGTCAACATTTGCACATTTCCATTTGTTCCTCCCGAATGCATCATTACCAGGTAAGCCCTTGTCAGCCAAGTCCATTTGCAAGCATGCTGTCTGGGCATTGAATCCAGCTAGATCCTCCACATTGAAGCCAGGGGCTTGGATCACATCTTGTACCAGTCGAGAGACCTCAGAAGGGGCCTTCTGATTGTTGCCAGAGAAAGCCCACATCATTAGATGCCAAATGGACATGTTCTTCCAAGGCCAAGGGGGAGCATGGTAAGCAGATGCAGTGTCAGGCAGAGGAGGCATTGACAGCATGTGGAACTGCAATAAATCCCTAGCAGTGAGAAAGGAATCCAGGTCATGTGAGGGTCTGTCCTGATATTCACAGCCTATACCAAATGAGTTGACTTGGGTGCAGAAGGAGTCAAATATGTGCAAAAATACATGTCGAATGGTCGATGTTGGCACTGGTGGTGCAGTGGTTGAAATGGGAGGTTCTGGGAGCAGGTCATGGAACCTAGCAGGCAATCTGCAGCTGTGCAGGCCTAGCAGCACACTGGGGATTGGTGGGGCAACTTCATCTGGACCTCATATATGATTGTCTTTGTCTATACTACCCAATGGTCCAGCCTGAGGTCCTGATGGGTAGGTGTCATCATTTTGGGTGGGTGGCAGCAGCCCTTCTGGAGGCTGGATCACAGTAAGAAATTAACTTGGGATGGAAAGTATAAATGGGGGACTCACATCACTCGAGGCTCTGGCATGCTTTTCAGGCACCTTCAAGGCCATATTGGATATTTCCTCAGGATTGGTGGGGGATGGCAGCCCTTTCATAAGCTGGAATATTGTAAGAAACTAGCTGGGAAGAATATGTGAAAATGGGGAACTCACATTGTTCCAGACCCTGGGGTGCTTTCTGGAAACCTTCAATGTGGTACTTGACCTCTCCAGATGCTGAACATGTCCTGCTTGGTAAGTTGGGCACATTGCACAATGTTGAGTGAGTCCTCTATGAGCTGAGAATGTGTGTGAGCATTCATCATTGCACTTATGTATACATAATAGTTAGTAAGAACACAACAAATACACAGATTAAGATCCAGTAAAGATGCAGTGTGGTTAACATGTCATCCCCTCACAGTCAGTGAAAGGAGAAAGTGGGCAGGAACTCTGCGGATAACACAGAAATTCAAGTTTATTAGCATGAACGCCTTGTGCATGTAGGCATGTTATGCCATAAATTGATGTACTTACATAGTGAGGTCGTCACATGTAACAGTGTCCTATGGTAGTGTGTGGAGCATCCCCAAGGTCAGATCTATACAATCAACATGAACATGTTCCAGATGGCGAGCTTGGCCAGTGGAATATAATAGGAAAAAGTGTTCATGGAGGATCCCAGAAAAAAGCATACAAATGATTCACATTGTCTGACAAACTACAGAAAGAGATTATGACAACAGAGAGAAGAGTCTATGAATGATAGTCCATGGGGAATTTGTGGGGAAGGAAAGGAGGACATCCAAAATGATCAAAAAATGATTGTACATAGAACTTGCATGCCTGCGACATCATCTCAAAAGCCTGTGTGCACCAATCCATGGATGAAGACATGTAGATAGAGGATGTGAAGGACAGGTATGTGCCAGGCCAGACAGATATCAAGGAACACCAACAGTCCAAGAAGCTGATGTTGTCTGAACAGGTATTGATGAGACTGAGATCACCAGACATCATTGGAACAGCCTTCCCCAACATGATGCTGTGTTTGGAGAATAGTGCATGATGCAGCCCGAGTCACTTGTGACCATATTTGACCCACTTATCTTGAGCCAGCACTTGATTGAGAGCTCGAAGCTCATACTGAAACCCAAGCTCATATACCTCCCATAAAATGGCATGAATGAGGTGAGGCAGAGGGTTTGCAAGGGAGGCAATGGCAATCTCTTGATCTCACCAACATATGGCAGTCTTCAGAGTGTAAGGGGATCCTTGAATGAAAGTCATGCAATTGGGCCCAAATACCTTCTTGGCCTGTAACCTGCATGCCAGAGAGGCCAACAGTTTCCCACTCTTGGGAGGCTCTATTGCCTCATTGCAACTAAGAAAGTCCTGCCACATTTGTGCCAAGGGGAACTGTGTGCAGGCATTGTCCTCAAGGCACTGGATCCAGTGAACACAAATGGCCAGCCAGTTGATCATGAAGAGTTGGTGGTGCTCAGGTGTATGCCCTGTGACAAGAAGGGCTGGTTCTAGAACACGATAGCCCTTGTTAAGAGTGCTTGATTTGACTCAGTTTTGATCCTTGTCTGCAGCTTTCATGGCTGAGACCCAAACACTTAACACATTGGGCATCTCAGGGAGGGACAGCTTGACCCACTTGTTGTGAGACTTATTTGATTTTGACCCACCACCAGCTAATCACATGTAAGCTGGATGGTCAAACAAAATGATTAATCACTCACCAGACTTGGAAGATGGATATGACTTCTGATTGGATTTTGACCCACCACTGACTAACCACATGTAAGCTGGACAGTCAGATGAAATAATTAGTATCACTTACCCAGCTTGGAAGATGGATATGGCTTCTGGTCAACATGGCCCTTGCACAATTGTGCAAGACTTGGCACTTTGAATGTGGGATGGAGCTTGAGATGTAGGAAGGGAAGGGGAGGTGGTGACTGGTGTATAATGATGATGGGTGTGGAAGTGACAGTTGAGCCCTCCAGAGCCACAATAGAGTGGTTCCCAGGGGAGGAGAGTTTTCCCTGTTCAGTATATATACTGTGAATGATAGCGTTGGAAAAGGTAAACTTGATGACCTTTTTAATGTTCATCTGTGAAGTGATCAAGAACAGATAGCAACCCAGCCATACAGACATGCCTGCCTGAAACAGCTCATTACAAACAGCAGAGTCTTGAGTGAAACAGCCTATTCAATCCTTGCAAACCAGATGGATAACAGAGGGAAATGCATGGTGAGGAAGGACCACCTCTATGAAGTCCAGAAAGGCATAGACATCAAGGAAAAGTCATTAAGCTTGTGCCACATATGCAATGATGTCACAGAAGGAAAGGGGTTGATACTGCAGAAGGTAGATACAATGCTTGAGGTCTTGGATTATCTTGCCAGTGATGTCTTTCTTGTCACTGTGCTTTGTCTTCCAAGCAAGATAGCATTTGAATATTAGTTGATGCAGTGAGGCGATCCTGATGGCTTTTTTCTCAATGAGACAACCTACCATAGGAGGATTGGGCAAGAATGCTGTGAAATGGTCCAAGGAAGGTGTATATCGCACCCAGCTGAGTGGGTCAGGGAGGGAATGGGATTGAGCATGGGAAACACAGACGGCATATTCAAACTCTTTGACATAGAGCTGAGGCCATTGGAAGCAGTCTGCAGTCCCAAAATGCCCATCCACACGTTCACGAACTTCTTTCTCACCAAGATGTGGTTCAGGAACAAAGTCCATGTTGGGTGAAGTGAACACCAACAGACCATCGCTCATGCAGGCAAGGGTTTCAGCATCGAGGGTGGTCAAAGAGGCTGAACATATGTGAGATAGAGTCTCGATCAGTGAATTATTTGTATACTGTCATTGGGCCACAATTGCGGCTTGTAACATGTCAAAGCAGTAGCCATTAGGAGGGACTAGGTACAATCTAAACAGATGTTACAACTGCACAAATAAATAACAATAAGAGCACTCACCACACACTTATAGAATATGCCTAGCATAGAAGGCCAGGCCAACAATTGTAGGTGGAAGGGGGGCAGCAAACAGGGTGGAGGACAACAAGAAGCACTCCAAGAGCCTTAAACCCCATTGTTGTGTGATACATGGTGGCAACAGGGTGACTCAATGGACACAAAGTCCAAGAGTGTATCCTGCATGACACAAAGTCAGGCCACAGGATGGGGCACGTGACACAAAGTCAGACTGCAAATAGGGAAACCAGAGGGCCAGGGGGGACCAACATGCTCACTGTTGAGTGAGGGCATGGGGTGGGGTGCTCACTGTTCAGTGAGGGCACCAGTTGACAATTGATGTGCCCGCTTTTGAGCAGGGCCACACTGGTAGGGATGGGCAAGTGGTGAATGGATGCAAGTGGGACTTTGACTAATCATGGTCAGATTACATCAGCTGGCCAAACTTATGACAACTTGTTAGTGTTTGGCTTGTGTCCTCTTCTCTCTGTCAACTGGTGCCCTCACTGAACAGTGAGCACCCCGCCCCATGCCCTCACTCAACAGTGAGCATGTCGATCCCCCCTGGCCCTCCTGGTTTCCCCATTCACAGTCTGACTTTGTGTTGCACACTCCATCCTACAGCCTGACTTTGTGTCATGCAGGATACACTCTTGGACTTTGTGTCCATTGAGTCACCCCATTGCCACTGTGTATTGCACAACAGTGGGGTTTAAGGCTCTTGGAGTGTTTCTTGTCGTCCTCCCTGTCCACTGCCATTGCTGTGGTCATGTCCCAACCTTTTTTGTTTCCTCTTATGCTACTGTCTTCACACTAAGGTTTTCCCAGTGTCCAGTGCATTTATTCATGCAGTTATCATGTTTATTGGAACTTTGGTTTCTTGACCATCTCACTGCCCCCTGTGCCCCACAGGATCAGGCATTTACTCTGTTGTTATGCTCATTTGAACATTTATTCAGATTGATCTATGTAGTCACTGTCAAGCCCCACTTCTTGTATGTTTTCCACCCATCTGTACTGCTTGAGCATCTTCCCAGCTCTGACCTCCCACAGAATCTACTATTTACTCTGTTATTATGTTCATTCGAACATTTATTTTTGGGTCAGTCCAACCTCTCTCTTCAGTGTCAGCAACTTATGCCACAGTGGGTATGTAAGGAGGGAATTCACCCTGAGAGGATCTGCTGTGAAGTATTAAGCCCAGATGAAACTATTACAAGTGTAATTCCACTTACAACCTGTGATGAGATTTGAGCTGACCACTCATTCTGCATATGCCCAGATATCATGATCAGCCATATACTCAGGGAATAACATGTGCTCCAAAAGCACAACTTGAGGGTGAGTCCATTGGCATTGTGCCATATCCAGCATGATCATACTGGACTTTGATGACTCTGACACCCAGAGAATGATGACCTTGGTTGTTTCCCAATGAATAAACCTTCTCAGACCAGCAATGTTGCACCCTGCCATCTTCCAGTGCATTGACAAATGAGTCAAGTCAGGCAAGTTAGCAATTTCCAAAGGCATGATGAGGCCAGTCACATGCAAGTGGAGATGTGTGAGTTGATCATAGATACCAAAACTTGGTAAGTAGCTGAATCTTTCATCTGGAGTTGCCAGTAATCATATGCTCAATTTTTTCAGACAATGCAGTTGAGACAGAGGTACCAGCAGAGGATTCTGCTGTTTGTTAGAGATATGTTGGTATCCCACATGCAAGTCGAGGGAGGTAATGTTGGGGCACATGAGTAAGCAGGCTGCAACAGTGAGTAGGTTGACTGAGGCAATAAAAGTAAGTGACAAGACATCGTTTGTGCCATAGTCCTGCTGTGAGAGATAGTTGACAAACTCTCTGGCCTTATCATCATTGCTGAGAATGACATGGCAGTACAAAAATGACTCCAACCTGGTGCAAAGTAAGTGATGGTGAAGACTTGTGAACTTGGAACTTACCATGTGTACCAGCATCTGGACACCAAAGCATAATGGTGAACCTGGTGCTCATCCTTGAATCGTAGAGCAATAGTATGTTCAACCTCACGAGGAAACAGTGGTTGCCACAGGCACATTGGGATGAATGAAATGCATGCAGAGTAAGTTACTCACTTCCTAGTCCCAATACTTATAGCTTTTCATCGGCCCCATCTGCCAGGGGTGAAGGGATGATGGCACAAGTACCCTCACAAATCCCTGGCCACCAAGCGATGCTCACCATGCCATTGGGGGTGGTATTGCTGGTTAGCAAATTTTTGTAGGGCCAGATGGGAGGATGTGACCCTTTATTTGAATGGTGAGTCTAGTCAACCAGGGCAGTGATTGCAATCAAGGTTGCTCAGACAGAGGCATCACTAGGCATGGTTGCCCTGGTTGCTCACTATTTACCACAAACATTGGTACACTGTATTGCATATGGAATCAGCAGACAGCAGACACCTATTTGAACAAGGGCTCGGATAGCTTGCCCATAGTCACCAGGTCACCTGCCACCATGCCTATGAAGTTATTAATCCCTGCAGGGTGAGCAGTCATTTTGGCCTGTGAACAAGAGGTTAACAAACTTATCACAGCAGGCACCTGGATCATGCAACATAAAATTCAAAGTATGTCATTTGACCAGACCACCCAACATGTCCCATGCTGACACCTCTGCTGGCTCAGGCTCCTCGACTGTGCCTGCCTTCACCTCCATGCCCTTCACTATCATGCAATAGCATCTCCTGGAACTTGAGAGACAAGTTTGAGTTTTACACTCCTCACCTTCTTTGCTGAATACACCACAAAAGGAAGGAACCAGGTGAGAGCTTTTTAATGTTTGCTTGTGCACCCATTGATACTGATTTACTGTAGCATAGTTCACTGGCATGTCCATGGTCAAGCAATCAGGAGACTGGTCAGTCTCTATGACAACATCAATGATCTCATTGATGAGGCTGATAGGTGAGGCATGTCAAATGCCAATGATCTTGACTCGTCGGTGGAGTAAGTCGCATTGTCTCAGTTTTAATCATCATAATTCATAAGACAAATGGCAGGCAGAACTGCCTTTACAAGAGTTATCAACATCTTGTCACCTGCATCCCAGGATTGCAAGAGTTGTTTCTCAATCCAGACTGGATGGGAGAGCAGGATAATGTTATTAAGCAGGTGAGCTCCCCCATAGTTAAAATAAATATTGTCATTGGAAATTGATCATACAGTAACAGCTCTCTGGGGAGGCTGATTCTGCTTGGGCTGATGATGCATGTGAGCTGAAGGCTGTAGTGGTCATATGGTTAATGGCATCACAAAATCCACCCAATCCAACTCTTGCTCTGACAAAAATGGTCAAGGGTTTAGCAATGATGCCACAGGCCGACTAATCTGTCCTGCCAACTATGATTGGGATGACCCTGAGTAAGTATCATTGTTTGGATGGCTGGTTGGTCAACTGAACAATCTATTCGTTGACCAGGGTATGGGCCAAAATCCATGAATGGCATCCCCAGTATCTTGTAACAGCTGCCTCATGGCTGCAATTTCTGTACCAGGAGGGTCAATATGATCCCCAGAACCCTTCCCAGGGATTGTTCAAGGGTGCAATCCTTGTTAGGGTAAGTAGTTTTGTTGAACTAAAATGGTGCTAATGTGTGACTGCCCTTGAGTAGGCATTTAAGGCAATTTTCACATCACCAAGCTCTGGTGAAGCTGAGTACAATACTCTGAATGAGGATGGCAACACAACCAATAAATGACGTCATGGTGAAAGGCGCACCCGAAGCCATGTGGCTGCATTGATATGCATGAAGAAAGTTGAGCCATGAGCAATTGCATACATTGCAGTTCAGGTGAGTCTGGGCATTCTTTGATGCAAGGCCATGCATAATGAAAGCACTAGCTATCATTTGCTCTGTCAAATTGTGGCACATGGAGGCCCATGGATGGTATCTTCAACCATACTGACTTTTATAATGCAATCGTGAGATGGTTTGAGGAAATAGATGATGCAGATGATAAGGTATTCATCAATGATCTATTACTATGGTGGAACAGGTAAGTAGTTTACTGTTACACTATATTCAAGACTAACAACCTCAATTGTAATCAGGAAGGTTTTTGGCAATGCAGCAGTCATGTCTTATGCCCCCCAGCAGGTTGATAACCTGTCTGTGGCTGCCTCTTTCAAAAGATGCCATTCAGGAGGTGATTAGATCAAGCCAATTGTAGATATGATTTGGCCAGATTCCAGTAGAATTTAGTATAGATACTACCCACCATTGATGTCAATGCTGGTTCAGACCAGTCTACCTAAACTTCCCCCTCAAAGTCATTTATTCTAATTTTGCTTGCAAGTGAAGCCAATAAATAGGACATTGTCTAATGTCATGTCTACTGAGTTTTATCTGGAATGAAACCATGTCTGCCAAATTTGGTGACTTTGCTCAGCATGTCTACTCATGTGTACTAAGTGCAAGTGTAGAATATAGTGGATGAAGGCAGGCATGTTGGAGTTAGTTGAGACAAAGATTCCCTGTGACAAGCCAGCTCAAATTTCATCAGGATGACACCTATGTAAAGCACTATCTCATTGGTGCAAACAAGAGCAGTCTGATAGTTGGTGGCTACCTATCATCTGCATTATACATTTGGGACAGGAAGCCTAGCATTAAAATGCCATACACTAGAATATACATTCGACAACAAGGATAATGTCGATAAATACCCAGCTAATACAAAAAAAGGTACAGATTACCAACAACCAGCAACGTGAGACAAATTCTCCATAGAGCCTAGGTTCGTAAGACCATATAATTGATTATACATATTGCACACATGGGACACCTTAGAATGGCATATGAGGGTCATAGCAGAGAGCTGTACTGTATGTGATGTTACCAGTGCAAAACATACAGCTCAAAAGAGAACCCATGTTGTGTCAAATTCTGTGTGCTATGGTAGGGGTAGAAGTACCCAGACTACAGACATAAGTAAAAAAAGGAGCTAGTGTAGCTAAAAAAACTAACCTCAGTGTTGCACTAGAGTGGCAGAACAACTGAGGGAGAGAAGATGAAACTGGACTGACTAAATAGTGATGGAGATTAGAGTGCTTGAACTCCAATGTAACTTCGATATAATGTCTGGAATAGGATAAATAAGGTCTGAAAGAAGAAAGGGACCTTACTGAGTGGAATGGTCAACTCCGAGATGCTCCAGAGCAGAGTTGAGGGACTTGGTGTGTGTTGACCTCAGAGTTGTAGTGGGCGACCTCAGAGATGACCGGAGATCGGAGGTGTTACATTTTGACATGTTGCACAGTCCCCCTGCTGCCACTGAGGGCAACTGACAACTCACAGAGTCCCACACACCCTGTACCTGCAGGGCGTGCATAAGAGCATTTTCCCTCAGACCAAAGCTCACCTAGCTGCCTTCACCATAGTATATCCAGTAGGACCAGATTAGTCTAGTGATGGACGGGTTCGGTTCTGAACTTTGGTTGGAACCAAACTTTTGCTGAACTGGATGTCGGTTTGGTTCAACGTTCAGCAGGAGTGCTGAACTGAACACCAACTTGCTGTAAGCCTATTGGCTCACTGGCATCCTAGTCATGTGTCATATCATATATATATCCCTACCACTCACCGTAGAGATAGCAGAGTCACCCTTGTACCCGTACACCTTAGTCTCCCTACAGAGTTTGGTCCAGTTCACTTGCCCACTTGTCTCAGTGTTTCTGCTGTTGGCCATGGCCAGTTTCCACTTGCATTCATGTTCACAGCCAGACTTGACGTTCAGAACGCATTTGGACCACGTTTGAACATGTTCGAATGTTTCTCCACTGGGGACATTTTAGGCCAGTCCTAACAACTGCTTGCAGGTGAATCATTGTTAAAAATTGTAAATGAATAATATCATGCATTGGTACAATGAAAGTAGAGAGCCGGATGGTTGATAATTCATTTACTGAACAATGCATAGTTCACCAGTCAGGCCCAGGAACAAACCGGAAATGCACTGGGTGTAAAGGTCCAGCAAATGGAGCATAGTCTTCTGGATAGCATGAAGTGTCATCCAAGTTAGGAACTATGAACATTAGGTGGGATGACTACCCCCTGCCAGTGCCAATCTATCTTGTCCTCGGCAAGATCATTTCACCATTGAGCATAATGGGAGTGAATCAAGCCCTAGAGCCCCACCGTGACTGATATAAAGCTGAGTGGCCTTATTCTGTAAGCTACCAGACTGCCGCACATAGCCGTTACATCAAATGGTAGAATAGAGTGACTAGCATTCAGTAGAGTGGACAGCATATGTACTAGTTACAGGATCTAGGTAAGCTGGTGTGCTTACATGTTCCCCCATTCAAATGTCGTCTTCAAACTCCCAGTGTGCAGTTGGCCTAGATGGGCCAGTTTTTCCATGATGTCACTGATGATATTACCCTTCCACCTGTTGCATCTCATAGTACTTCCAAAGTGATGCTGTGTGTTCCCCCTCTTTCAGCCAAGAAAATTGCAGGTTCTTGTCATGCTTCTGGTCGTAGTATTTCCAAGCCTTTATGAGGCCTGGAATGAGGAAGTTTGAAGCAGTGGTGAGTGCAACATGCCATTTCAACGAGTTAATACTTGGCACCCACTCTGCTCAAGCATGCATTGCCATCACACCATCATGCCACTGATGCACAGCCCAAGCAAGGTATATATACCACACACATATGCACTGTCACATGCAAATCTAACACCGGTTTTTTAAATATTAGTCACTCAGCCTACTAGCTCCGGTTCTATACAATATGGATGCAACATGCCATATGAGCCGAAAAAATCACCACGTGTGGAGCTGACTTCATATCTCATGAGCCCACTTGAAGAAGATGTCAGTGGAGACATTGTACATTGGTGGGGGGTGAATATCCTTTGTGTTTAATCTCATATTACACTTACATAACGATTAGCAGAATTCAATTCAGTATCCGACAGTATCCTGGATGGCTCGTGATTATCTTGCCATCCAAGGTTTGGCTACTCCATCTGAACGAGCGTTCTCATCCGGTGGACTCACGAGAACCCCTCGTCGCAACCGGCTTGCACCTCACATCTTTGAAGCGCTGCAAATGTTGAAAAGTGGTTATCGTAATGGGCACATGGATGCAGTGCCAGTGGTTGAGGTGGAGCGCGACTCCGAGTCGGACGTGAATGCCCACGGCAGTACAATGTCTGAATAGATGTAGCGCTGCGACGGTAGACAATGTAAATGTTAATGCTTGAACGCGTTCGAACGCGAACTGAACGTACGGTCAGGTTCGATACACGTCCGGTTCAACGTTCGCAGTTTGGGCTGAACCGAACGCAACGTTCGGTTCAGCGTTCAGAGAAATCGCTCGACGATGAACCGGACGGAACCGAACGCGTCCATCACTAGATTAGTCGGTCGCTGTTTGATAATATCACTCATCCAAAAAAGAGAACCCATGATCGATGACGGTGCGGTCGCCTGTGTACGGATACCGAGACGTGAGCATCCACGGAGTAAACGACTGGATAGTGGGAAGAACACGTTCTCGAGCGGATTGTTCAACACGAACGCGAGGATAACGAACACCATGTAAAATAGCGTGCTCTCGAATGTCATTGCCCTCCACAGTTGAAGCAAGTCATAACACGACGAGTAGCAGATGCCGGCGGTTGCTGTAGACAGCCCCCGCAGTGCCAGGCCAGTTACAGTCTCGGCGTGCGAGACCGGGAGGACGTCTCACGGAAAGTTCCGAACGAGGCGTAGAGACGGACTGGGAGGATGTTCCGCCCCCTCGCGAGACGAGTACAAATCCTCAGACCACGGACAGTGAGCATCCGTTCCCTTCAACCTCTGACCGTGACCAACAACATACTATGACAGCGTTTGACGAGCACGAGCGCACCACCCTCCCCCAAGTCGAAAAACGTTGTTGCAAAGCTCCTCTTTTACTCGGTCACCGCGGCAGGCACTTTCTACGTCGGCAGCGCGTTCGTCTCGTTCCACAACCAGCAGTACCGCGACCTCTTCACCAAGCACGCACCCCTTGGCGACGTTCTGGTCGAGTATGGCGAGCAGCATCACTTGGACGATCTCACCGTCCAGCAGGTCGTCGTAGCCACCGTCGACACTGCCAGAGCCGTCTATTCGTTCCTCCAACGCCAGATCGAGCATGTCATGTCCCAGAAGAACACGCAGGGATCCTCTGACTCGCCGCTCGACGACTCCAAGGCCCGTGTCAAATCCGTCGCGGCTGCACTCAAAGGCAGCCTGGAAAAGTCAAGGGAAAAGCTCTCGCCCGAACAGGCCGTGAAAGCGACCGCGCTCGCGAAACACAAGGCCGCTCAACTCGCAGACGAGCTCGAGGATCTCATCAAAAAGGCCGAGGAGGCGCTGGCGAAACCTATAGAGGCCGTGTTCGAGGTCACGTCCGCACCTGCTCCGGATGCGCCGACCCAGCCTGAGCCGGCCGCTGCAGGCGTGGTCATCGTCGTCTCGTCGGACGAACCCCGAGACCCCAACGTCTACGCAGCGCCCCTTCCCATCGGTTTCGAACCCCCACCTGGCTTTTCGAGCCCGAAACCCGCTCCGAAAACTAAACCCGAAGCACTTCCCCTCGTCGCCCCAGCCGTGTCCGATGTAGCCTCCTCCGAGCCCGTCATCTCCCATCTCGCAGGCACCATCGACGACCTCGCTTCCTACCTGAACGCGAATCCGTCCGCTGCAGAAAAGGCCAAAGACATCCTGGACCTCGCCCGGACAGATCTCACCGACCTCGCCTCGCGCTTTGATAAGATCAGGGAGGACGAGAAGCGCGAGCTCGAGGCCAAGCTCGACGATCAGGCCCGCGAGTACTCTACCAAGCTCCTCGAACTCGAGCTCGAGTCCCAGGACAAGCTCGCCCTCCAGCGCGAAGACTATGAAAAGTATGTCGCGGAGGAAAAGATGAAGCTCGTCCAGGCATACCGTGACCGTCTCGAGCAAGAGCTCAAGTCGCAGACCGACCTCGTCAACGAACGGTGAGCCAGTTTCCCCCCCGTTCGGAATACGTGGCATTGATCCAAATGGATAGACTAAAGGAAGCTATCATCGCGCAGGGCATCGAGCTCCAGCGTCGATGGATCCGCCAAGTCAAGGTCAAAGTCGAAGAAGAACGCGGTGGTCGACTCGCCCGCCTAGAGGAGCTCGCAACGGGCCTCAAACGCCTCGAACGTCTTGCGCTCGATAACTCGGCCTACCTTGACGAGAACGTGCGCGTGCACGGCATGTGGACCGCTCTGCGCGCCCTCCAGGCTGCCATCGATGCCCCCGTGCGCCGGTCGTTCCGTGAGGAGCTCCGTGTGCTCAGACACGTGGCGCTTGCGAGGGAAGACGCGGTTGTGTGTGCGGCGCTCGACTCGTTGGAAGGGACGGACGTGGCCGACGTGGGCGTGGAGCCCCTCGTGGATCTGACGACGTGGTTCTCGAGCTCGGTCGCCCCGCGCGTGGCGAGCGTCGCGCTCGTGCCGGACCAAGACGCGGGGGTGTTGTCATATCTAGCGTCGCACCTGCTGTCGAACATGCGTTTCCGCAGGCACGGGCTCGCGGCGGGGTCGGACGTGCTGAGCGTGCTAGCCCGCGCCGAGCATCACATGGCAGAAAAGGATTTAGACAGCGCGACGAGGGAGCTGAATCAGCTCACGGGTCCGGCCAAGGAGCTGTTGCACGACTGGCTGGAGGCGGCGCGGAGGAGGCTCGAGGCGCAGCAAGCCATGGAGGCGAGACTTTTTTTTTTGCTTTTCCGGTCCGACGTGTCTGACGAATTACCAGGTAATACAAGCGCAAGCGACTCTCGCGTCCTTGCTCGTCCTATAGATATACTTGCTACTCTGATCGGTACGGTATCAATACTAGATCATGTTACCCACTCGTTGCGGGGGTGTAGCTCGCTGGTGCTGACGTGTCCATGATCCCCGCGCCTGCGAGCAGCGCGCACTCGCACATGACCTGCGCGCGCCTCACGACCGCCTGCGCGTTCTCTTGTGCCGTGTTCACCTTGACCAACCCAGGAAACACCGTCGCGCCCACCCGATCGATATCGCCCCGCTCGCTCCTGAGACACCGCCTCACGAGCTCGATCTGCCTTGGATACAACTGACTACCGATCTCGGGCACGAACGAGCGGTAAAAGGTGTCCCCGCCGCCGCCGGTGGTCGACGGCGAGCCATGGAGCATGCGCGAAAAGGCGTGCGCCGAGGCGAGGATGGGCGGGATGCCGCGCGCGTGTTTGGCGAGGCGGGGGAAGAGCGTCGGAAGTTGTTCGTCAAGGATAGATTGCGCGAGTTCTGGGGAGCACGCGTCGACGGCGGCGGAGAACGTCTGACGGCGCCAGACGCCCGCGACGATCGGGTTTCCTGTGTCGCGTCAGCCTTGGGATGTCGAACGGGGAGGGACGCACGGGCAAAGAGGTGTTCGTGTATCCGCGTGAGCTGGACGTTGGCCTCGGCCGAGTTGGTGATCATGAGCACGTTGATGACTTCGGCGCTGATGAGCTCGGAGAGGGCGTGTCGAAGGACATTTTGGACTTGGATCGGGGAAGCCCCGTCGGGGGGTAACTCAGGGAGATCGTACGCGCTCGCAGTCCCCCCGGCGATGTCTGTCATCGCGGCGAGGTACAGATCGGGGAGCGGCACGGGCGGGGCACGGACAACGTCAGCAGCCCAGCGGTTCAGGAGGCGCTCGAGCTGCGAGGCGGCGTTCTGTGGTGTCGTTTACGAGTCGAGTCAAGTCTGGGATCGGAATCGGAGCGCACCTTGATGGAGAAATCGTCGACCGAGGTGCCGCCTGGCCCGCTGTGCTTGACGCCTGACGTCGGACCCTGATCGACACCATCCGTGGCGGTCCCTTCGAGGAGGGCGATCCGGGCGCGGAGGAGTGCGACCTGTTTTTCCTGTTCCTCGAGCTGACGGCGCTGTTCTTCGACTTTCTCATGGGCGATACGCTATCGGCGGGTGTCAGACCTGGTGCGCTAGCAAGATGGTGGATGCATACAAAGTTGGTGAGGGCGTAGCGGTACTGCTCGCCACTGACCACGTCCATGGATTGCGGGTAGGCCATGATTGGGATCAGAGAGGGGGCGAAACGAGCATGATTGACGCGCGAGGTGGCATGAACTGATCCAATCTCGGACGACCCGAGTCGATGATCATCAACATTGTCCTCACACCACGGGCATAATCGAATAGGTACCAATCAACACATTCCGCCTCGGAAAAATACAGTTGATAACCTCATAATGCATAACGTCGGGACCCAGCCAATCCTGATGCATTATTATGGGTGTGAAAGACCAGAATAGATGTCACAGTCACGAGTTAACTCTGTAAATGTTCCTATGCTGCTATACAAACCTGTCTAATGTGGTCTGCTTTGCATTGGCAGACTCCTGTTGACATAAGTATGTTTAATCGAGTATTTTACAGCACAGCCACGTACAAATGTAAAAGGGTTCCCGTTCGGCGAACCCCGGCTCGCGCCCGCTTGGGGGCTCGGAAGGCCGGGCCGGGCCTGGCGGGGGGTGCGACGGGAAGGGCGAGCAAACGCGAGGAGTCGGACGGGCGCGCAGAGACGCGAGACGCGAGACGCCTGACGGAAGGGCAGAAGCGCGGGGTTCGAGAGCGCGTTGGCACGTCTGGGGACGGCAGGGAGGGCTGGGGACGCAGGGAGGGCGGTGCAA
>JBBPTO010001204.1:6794-17580 GCA_038094155.1 Pulveroboletus cf. aberrans | reverse complement strand
GTTTAAGGGTGTCATGTAGGGTAAGGGTAATGGGTGATGCATAAAATGGTCTAGAACACTATAGAATGCATATGATGTCATACCTCATGTATGGGTGGGGTTGTGATCATGCATAGAGTTTGTGCTATCTTCAATGTTATGGAGTCTAGCTTTGCATGTAGAGCTTCTAGAGTAATTGTAATGCATGGGAGCAATGTAGGATGTTTGTATACTTAGATTAGATGATTGTAACAAAAAGCAGAGTTCAAGAGAGAAGACATTGAATTGTGGAGTTCAGGAGTTTGAAGAGACATCAGAAGGTCATGGGGAGAAAAATGCCATCAAGGCACTGGAATGTATGGAAATGAAATGGTGACCATCAGAAAGTTCAGAGAATAAGATGAAGGACAGATTCCATGAAGGATTGGCATATTTCCAAATGAGGAGGCAGAGTGAGCTGCATTTGACAGTACCAGTCATAAGGTAATGAATAGATGCATTGAGACAGAGTTTGGATGGGGTCAGGGAGTAATGCAGGCTCCTGAGGGCAAGGTCAGATGATCCACAGGTCTATCTTTTGGCCAGACATCCCCAAAGAAACCAGAGTTGTACAGAGACATCTCAAGTGATGAAGGTGTTCTGGTTTGAGGCCTAGAGAAAAACACTGGAGATAGAAATCTCAATGTGGGCATGAAGGAGGTTATAGTCAGAGTAAGGAGTATGGATGAAAGGCTGAATATACTGTTAAGACCAGGTCATCCTCCACTTATTGCCATTTGCGAAAATGTTGAGGTCCTGGAAATTTCGTGACATAAGTGATCACTTGTGGTCATGACCAGCGCTATAACTTTCGATTTGTTCTGAGCGAACGGCTGCCCAGGCTGTCGAATTATCATAATAAAAGTTGTTCTTTTCATCATCCCCGAGGTGCATCCAATGAAAGATCAGCGAAAACACAAAATGTAAATGACTTCCTGAAATCACCCTCTCTGCAACAAATCTGATTTGTTCCAAGTGAACCACTACTTGGACCACCATATTGTCCTAATAAAAGTTGTTCCTTTCCCCATTCCTGAGGTGCATCCAACAAAAGATAAGCAAAAAAATGAAGTTTGGGTTTCTCACTGATCCCCCCACTGGGCGAAAATTCCAGTCATGGCAGGGGGGGGAACAAAATATATTCTGTAAATGCTACATGCTAATACACATTTATTTCTATGTTACAAATGGTGAGCTTTGGAGAGGCTGCAAGGTGACAAGGGGCTGGCAGGAGTGTAGTGGGTTGGCAGAACGGCATCGGGAATGTGCACAACATGCACCAAAAGCCTGTGGATTGGCAGAACAGTGTCAAGAGAGCATAAGAGGAATGTGCCCAGCACCCCATGATCAGCATCGATGTGAACATGAACAGTTTCAGATCAATAATGGCCTGAGTAATTCACATGCATCATGGAGGGGAGGGTGGGGGGGGATCAGTGGGAAACCCAAACTTCATTTTTTTGCTTATCTTTTGTTGGATGCACCTCAGGAATGGGGAAAGGAACAACTTTTATTAGGACAATATGGTGGTCCAAGTAGCGGTTCACTCGGAACAAATCAGATTTGTTGCAGAGAGGGTGATTTCAGGAAGTCATCTACATTTTGTGTTTTCGCTGATCTTTCATTGGATGCACCTCAGGGATGATGAAAAGAACAACTTTTATTATGATGATTCGACAGCCTGGGCAGCTGTTCGCTCAGAACAAATCGAAAGTTATAGCGCTGGTCATGACTACAAGTGATCACTTTTGTTGCAAAATTCTGTCAGGATGCTAAACTCCTCTGGGGCTTCATCCAATGGAGGTCCGAGGTGGATCAGTCAACTCTGGGGAGAAAGGACACAGGAAGGGCCGGAGGTCCAACAGAGATGGAACGAAACAAGACGTAGAGGTGATGAAGGCAGAATGGGGTGGAGATGAGGGGTTATGGGGGTGAGGACTTGGCACAGGACTTATGTGTCGTGCCCTTGCCTACTGTTGGGTCCTCAGTTCGGAGATGGGAAGGACAAAGTGAAGAGGATAAGAGAAGGAAGGAAACTTCGTCAGGATTGGAGTTCAGAGGAGAGAGAACATCAAAAGTGACTTCAATAAAGAGGTCAAGCAACATCAAGAGACATTAAGCAACATCAATATTCAAACTGAGGAGTACATGCGGAGGTCTCGGGTTTATATACAGAGGGATCAGATTGGAGTCCAGAACAGAGAATGGAGGAAACCATATGTAAAGGTACAAGAATGATCAGAGATCATAGGGTACCGAAGGGTGATGTACATAGGATATAAGAATGGAATGTAGCACAGGAGTAATCATAGGAATGGAGCATAGGTCAGAGGAATGGAGGGAATATAACAGGAAACAAGATCCAAACCAATCATAATTGCTCCGACGGAAGAAGGGGTTCCAGTATTGGATGTCTGATGGGTGATGGGATGGAGTCCTTCGGAGGAGACTGGAGATGAGGGAGTTGGAGTTGGAGGTGGCATAGGGGGTATCAGAGGGATGATTCAGAGGTGTGATGATAAGGGTCAGGACAGGATATGACAAATTCCCAGGACCTCAACATTTTCGCAAATGGCAATAAACTCCAGTCAGAGATCAGAGGTCAAAGAAAAGGAAACACTGAGGATGTTGGACATCTGGAGGATTGCATCTGGAGGGGTAAAGGCTTGATGCAGGATTTATGTGTCATGTCTTTGCACTGTCATGGCCTTTGTTGGTCAGAGACACATCAGAGAAAACTGGAGAGGAAACAGAGGACTTTCTAAGTTGATATTCACCATATGGAATCTACATATAGATACAGGCATTATATATACAGAGAAAAACTGCAGATTAGTAATGGAGGTTGTATAGGTATGTGCTGGAGCTGTGCTATACAAATCAGAGAGATCAGATGTGAGACTAAACTAAATACAGAACAAAGGAAGTACATAACAGAATCTAAGAGAGGTCCTGAGTAATGGAGTTGCATAGTTGGTGAGATTGAAAGATAAATGAGCAATGATGTGGGAGGAAGGAGAGGGAAGGAATGTGACACCTATCTCAGAACTCTTACTCTAATATGGTTGTTTCATCAACACTTGCTTTTTTGTCAACTCTCAATAATTTTCGATAATTTTTACTACTTTCACTGCTTTTTAGTAATTTCAGTAATTCTCACTAATTGCCACATGCTTGTCTTTATTGGTGATCATCATTCCCACAGACCTTTTTCCATTAACAAGGCTGTCAGTCTATTGTGTAATATGCACTGAACTCTGATTCTCACCCCCACCATCACCCTTGCACCACCACCCTGTGTCTTTCTAGAGCTTCAAATAAATTTCTAAAAATCTAAAAAAAAATCAAAAACAATTCTGGGTGGGCCTCTGATTCTATGGCATGCCACTGTCACTCACACATCAAATATTTGTCCGCTTTTTTCACTTCTATCATTTATAGATCTTGACCAATAAGGCTTTCTCTGCCTTTTCATACCACTTTCTGCCCACCTTGTGAGCTTTTCTTTTCTTTTTTCCTTCAACAGTTGCTTTTTTGGCTGATTGGCTGACATGATGCATTTTATGAAGCTTATGTCTTTATTTACAAGGCCCTTTCTGCATTTTTTCTGTGTTTCATAGCACTTTCTGTGCTCTTGATAAGTACATTATTCTTCTTTACCTCTTATGAAGCTTAGATTTCTTCTGATCCTTTTTCATAAGGTTCTTTTCCGTGCTTCTGGTGAGTGTGTCAGTTTCTTTCTTTTCTCTGTTGTTGCATCTCATCTGATCACTTACATTATATAGGCTAAACCAGCTGAGGAACATACTGATGTCAGAATGAGACTTCAATTTGAGTAGGCCAATGATCAAAGAAGATATAACCTTCCAACTGGATGAGATAGCTGCTATAGTCTCTGGTGATGGTTCAACAATCATCAGAGCTAATCATGACATTGTATTTCATCTTCAAGGTGGTGGCCTTCATTGCATCAGCAATGTACACCCTTCCTAACTTCCCCTTCACTATGTTCTCTTTTTTTGCACATGGTGAAGAAGGTTGGCACTTGGACATCCCATTCAAAAATATCAATGGCCAGCCACATCACTCAAACAAAGTCACTCAGCTACTCTGGTATGCCTATAGACTGTTTGTTCATCATCCAGAGATAGACTCCTTCAATATCTTCAAAGGTGAAAGACTGTTTCAGCGGCTGGTCTGTGATGCTTGGGTCTCCATTGATCAGTGTAATCTCACATGGTCTGCCAACAACCAAATCAAACTCAGCGCTGATCTCTATCAAGAAACAGCAGACCATTTGAATCAGGATAGGGTTCAAAACATGGATCAGGTTAGATATGTTATTCTTCCCTCCACTCACAAGGGAAATGTTCATCAAATGCAACAGCTCCTTTAGGATGCTCTGGCCATCTATAGAGAGTTCAGAAAGCCAGACCTCTTTTTGACCATGACTGCAAATGGAAACTGGCCTGAGATCACTCAAAATCTTTTCCCTAGTGTGTACATTCACTCAATCTTTCTTCATTTCTTGATTCTCATCATGTCTCATGTGTCAGGTCAAATTGCTGTGGACTGGCCAGATTTGGTTGCCAGAGTTTTCCATGCCAAACAGCAAGCCTTGCTGAAGAAGATCACTGATGGCTTATGTTAACACAATAGAATATCAAAAGCATGGTCTTTCTGACATGCATCTCTTGGTCTTTCCAGAACAGCAACACAAGATTCATACTGTGGAGCAGATAGATGCCATCATTTCAGTCAAATTCCTGATCCAGAGCTTTACCCTCAGCTTCATAATGCTATCTCAAAGTCTCAAAGTACATGCTTCATGGCCCTTGCTCTCCACAGAGATGTCTGGAAAACAATGTCTACAAGAAATACTTTCCCAAATATTTTACTCCTCACACTGCCCTCAAGGAGGATGGTTATCCTGATTATGCCCACCCTGACAATGGCAGGAACATTCAAAAGTGCCAGAACACCTTTACCAATAGGGATGTTGTTCCTCATTCAAGAGAGCTCTTGGTGCAGTTTGATTGTCACATTAATCTGGAGGTCTGTGGCTTAATCAAGGCTGTCAGGTACATCCACAAGTACATCTACAAGGGTCTTGATCATGCCACTGTCCAGGCAGAAGGAGTGAATGAGATTGATTTCTATCTTGATGCCAGATGCATCTCCTCCACCCATGCTTGCCATAACACTTTTGAGTTTGCTATGCACAAAGAATGGCCTGTAGTGTATCATCTTCCTGTTCATTTTCCTGGTCAGCACTCTGTGGTTTTTCATGCTAAGGCTCAGATGGAGAATGTGGTGAACAATGTCAAGGATACTCAACTTCTTGGATGGTTCAAGGCCAACCAGGATCCTGATCTCATTGCTGCTGGTGCCCATGATTACCTGTATCAAGACTTTCCCAAAAGATTTGTCTGGAACAAGTCTGATGCCAAGTGAATTGTTCATCGGACATGCAAGGCAATTGGTCACATGTGTTCTGTTTCTGTTGCTGCTGGTGAAGCTTTCTATCTGCATCTTTTTCTCACCATAGTCAAAGGTCAGAATTTTTCACTCTCAACACTTCATTGCCAACAATTCTTTCTTCTCTTCTTCTAGGTGCTACATCTTTTGAGGATATTTGTACTCTCAATGGTCATCTTCATGACTCCTTCAAAGAGGCCTGCAGGGCACATGGTCTTCTTCAGGATGATGGAGAATGGCTTTTGTGCATTCAGGAGGCCACACACTTCAGAATGGGTCCTCAGATGCAATATCTGTTTGTTGTCATTTTCAGTCATTGCTCTCCTGTGGATCCTCATCACCTGTGGGAGGCTACAAGAGACAGTCTCTGTGATGATCGGGCCTATCACCTCATTCATGACTACCACATTCCAGAGCCTTCTCAAGACCAGATTCATGACTATGGTCTTTACCTCATATACCAGGATCTCAGGAGACATGGAAAGCGCTTGCAGGACTATCCAAACATGCCTCTACCACAGAGATACTGGGGCCTTCAAGAAGGAAACCAGATGGTCAATGGACAGAGAAACTATAACATCCCAGAGCCCCAGGACTTTATTCAGAGTGGTCTGGCTACTCTCAGTCCTCAGCAGAGTGCTCTCTATGATGCAGTCATAGACAGTGTCATTCATGCTAACACCAAGTTCTTCCTTCACAGTGGTGGTAGTTGTGGCAATACTTATCTTTTCAAGATCATTGCTTCTGCTGTTCATGCTAGAGGAGAGATCGTCCTCTGTGTAGCATCCACTGGTCTGGCCTCTTTTCTGCTCCCTGGAGGAAGGACTGCCCATTCCAGATTCCAGATTCTTATCCCTTGCCATGAACAGTCCACTTGCAACATCAAGAAGGACAATTATCACCATTAACTTCTCCAGTAGACCCCTCTCATCATATGGGATGAAGCTGCCTCTCAGCATAGACATGTCATTGAGACTGTGAATAGGTCTCTCTGTGATCTCCTCAACAAGAATCAGCCATTTGGAGGTATCACTGTTCTCTTCAGTGGGGACTTTAGACAGACATTGCCTGTGGTTCAGCATGGTGCAAGAGAACAGATTGTTCCTGTCACTATGACTCACTCCAATCTCTGGCTGAGCATGTCTGTTCACTATCTACATCAGAACATTCACCTTGGTCAAGATCCTAAGTCTGATGATTGGGCTCAACAACTTCTTCAGATTGGCATCACTGATGGAGATATCCTTCTTTCTAATCATATGAGATGTGACACAACCATGGAATATCTCATTGACTCTATCTACTCCCAACTTCTTGCTGGCAATCAGCAACTCTCCAACCAGTACTTTCTGGACAGGATGATCCTCTCCCCTACAAATGTTGAAGTGCATGAGATCAATGCCACCATCCTGGGCTCTATTCTTCCAGAGGACAAGGTGGCCTACCTCAGTGCAGACTGTGTCACTGACAGAGAATATGGCTGCATCCAGGCTGAAGTGCTTCATACCTTCAATCCATCTGGATTTCCCCTGAAAAAGCTGGAGTTGAAAGTGGGAGCTCCACTGATTCTGTTGAGAAATTTGGACCCTTTGCATGGTCTATACAATGGCACAAAACTGAGGCCACTGAGGTCAACTCCAAGAGTGCTAGAGTGTTCTGTGTCATCAGAGAATGGTGAAGGAAATGTTGTGTTCATCCCTAGGATGGCATTGGACAGTGGTATGGAAGACTCACCAGTGCCATTCAGAAGACTGCAATTTCCAGTGTATCTGGCCCATGCAATGACTATCAACAAGGCTCAAGGACAGACAGTGAGACATGTGAGGCCAAATCTGCGCTCTCATGTATTCTCTCATGGATAGTTGTATGTTGGACTAGATGTACCCACCCAAGAAACATCAAGATACTGTTTCCTGATGAAGAAGAGAACAAGGTTGGAAACAGTATTTAGAAGACTTGAGATATGAAATGTTGTAGATAGAATGATTGATTGTATAAAGGGTTCAGTTTTTCCCTTTCTACCATGGATGAAAAGCTGAAGATGAAAAGTGACATTTGAGATGATTAGACTAAGATGTGGACTGACAGTATATGGATGAATGTCAGATAAGGTGAGTCCAAAACTAGTTCAACATTGAATGTGACAACATGATAAAAGTGAAGGTTCTGATTTACACTACTGTAGTGATTGATTGTGAGTATCAGAGCTAAAACAAGGCCAGCAACAAAAGTGAGCCAAAGGATCACTTTTATTATTGACTGTACACATAACATGACATACATACTTTAATCATTGCTAAAGGAACTGACTAATGAATGCAAGCAAAGTGCCATTCATCTCCTTTAAACAAAACTAATTCACCCTCTCCCTACTGAATGCAAGCAGAGTGCTGAAGGCACTCAGTGAGCATTCACCCCCCATTTGAGCCAAAGGCTCAAATGCTAGCCAATGGCTAGTATCACTGGAGGGATGAGCAGGGTTGGATTCTGGAGGTCAGAGTTGACTCAGTTGGATTCTGGGATATGACATTCCCCTACCCTCAGATTTTATATTCACATGAAATTTGTAGACAAAGTTGCAACTGCCACTGATAGCAAATGAGGCCAAATCAAAAATAACCCTACCCTCTGAGTATGGTGAGTTTACTGAAGTCTTCACCAAAGAAGCCTTCAGCCACATCTATCCATCACATCTCTATAATTACCAGATCCACCCTGATGACTCCTTTGTTTTCAAAGTAGGAAAATTCTACCCACTATCCTTCAAAGAAAAAAAAGCTGCAAAGGACTTTATTCAAGAAAATATTGACTGGGGAAATATCTGTACCTTAAACTACCCCCAAGCTTTTCTGTTCTTCTTTTTCGAAAAGGAGAATTAAAAACTCTGCCTCTTTCAGGACTACCAATACTTCAATAAAAATACTGTTTGAGATACATTTCCTTTCCCTGAACTCTAACCTTATCAATATCCAGGTTTTAATCAAGTTTGATGCATGCTGGGGATATAACCACATTTTCTTCAAAGATTATGATGAATGAAAAGCCACCTTTATTACTCATAAAGGCATCCTGTCAGATTTGTATGGAAAAATGTCTGTGCAACTCTAGAACTCCAAAGTTGAGTTGTGGAACCTTGCCTTCACCTTATATGGTGTACCCTTGTTCTAAGTTTCAGTGTGTGGTCCTGTATTTGTCAGAGGATTGGAGGGTCAGAGTTGAGCCATCTAGACTCAAAGGAGAGAAAAGATATCCATCAGAGTTGATAGAGAGTCAAGTGTCAAGCTATGGTCAAGGAGAGAGAATGTTGAATGCTCTATTCAATATTATGATTGGAGGTATGTGTTATGATTTACCTCAGACTACACTTTTCCCTTGACTTATCACTTACCTATGCATGGATATAAGTCCCAACTTGGATGTTTATTTCTTTTCATTGCTGACTATGATACCCTGACTCATCATCCATTTCCATTGCATTCTATGTGATTCTACTCCACTTGCTCTGTCAGCAATTCCTTCTGTTATATTCCTTTACATTCCATGCCTGCCCTGAATTCCTTTACATATATAAACCCACATTGCCACACATATGAACCTTAGTCTAGTCTTACCTCTGTTTTACCTCTTCCTACCTTCCACTTGTATCATTGCTGGAATACATTGCTGTTCCTACTCCATGATACAGGCCAAAGGGCAGCCTTAATACCTTCTTGCTCTTCATCACTGTGAACCACCCTTAAGAAAAAGCCTCCACTGTCGACCTCATCTTGAGGTCTCCTTCATCACCACCCTTCAAAGGGAAGTTCTCATCATCTGTCCTCGTTAGTAGGCAGACTCCTCATTCACTGTTCACTTGGTAGTACCTTTGGCAGCTGTTAGCTTGGCAGCATCCTTCATTGCCAAACCTCATTAGTAGGTAGGCTCCTCATAGATGTCTTGCAATAGTCAAGCTTCATTACCACTTTGTCCATGGTTCAGTCCATAGCTTTTGAGGTCCTATGTCCGCCCTCATTTAGGTTGAACATAACAGTATGTACAGCAGATTTGATATAGTGTATATACTACAGCAAATCACCAGATTTGTAATGGAGTCATGATGGATAAGTAAGAGAATGGAGTCAGGAATCTATGAATCAGAGCTGCATACCAGTTGTGCAGTTTGTGAGAGCTGTGCTGCACAGGGTCAGAAAAAGGTACAGAGTGAGAGACTAACTAAATATAGTACAAGGAAAACAGGTGAGATTTATAAAGGTCTGAAGGAATGGAGTTGCATAATTTGTGAGTTAACACTAGAGTTGAGATGGAGGAGAGGTGTGGAGTTGTGGAGTTGTCATGGATATAACACATTCTCAAGGCCCTTGTCATGTTCTTCAACCTTGTGAACTCCCCAGCTATGTTTCAATAATTTATGACAACTCCTTTAGAGAATAAATGTCAAAGCATGTCTCATCATCTATATCAATAATCTCATTATCTTCTTCCCTGACTCTCAAACTCACAAAGAAAGAACAAAACATGTCCTTCAATGAATGAAGAAGCTTTACCTTTATTTCAAACTTGAAAAATGAATCTTTGCTTCCAATAAAGTGGAATACCCTTATATAATTATATAACCTGGGCAGATTGCCCTGGACTCTATCAGATTGGACTGGATAACCTTCTGGCCCACCCCCACCAAAGTCAAAGATATCCAATATATTCTCAGATTTGCCAATTTCTATTGGAAGTTAATCTGTGACTACTCTTCTATTGTCCATCCTCTCACTGATCTCAGCAAGAAGAATCTGGTATGGAGTTGAACTCCTGCATGTCAGAAATTCTTTGACTCTTTAAAACCTCTTTTTCTGGCCAAACCCATTTCTGACACATCCATTTACCATTGCTGCCAATGCCTTCAATTCTTCTTCAAACTGACACCAACAATAATTGGCATTCCTGTTTATATCTCTTGCAGTCATTCTTTCCTGTCAAAAGGAACCATGACACCTGTGACTGAGAGCTCATGGCAATCATTCATGTTCTAAAAGTCTGGCAACATTACCTCTCAGGCTTTCTCTTTTTTGTCAAAGCATTCACCAGTCATAAAAACCCTATGTATTTCTAACAACTGCAAAACCCTCACCAACAACAAGTTTATCAGCTTCTTGACTTTAACCAGAAAATAATTCACATTACTGGTTTCCACCTCACTGCCTTCAATGCCTTGTCTCACTGCCCTAACATTATAACTGATGATGAAGACAACAAAGAGACCACCCTTCTACTTGTGGCGGCGGCAGGCCGGGGGGTG